>JANHFO010003462.1:91489-103587 GCA_032468095.1 Pareas carinatus | reverse complement strand
TCAAGAGTTCAATTCCCAGTAAAACAAGGATGAGGCTAGCTGAAGAGAACTAATAAGTTCGAAATAGATCTATCCTGATCTTCCTTGAATTTAATTATGTGTCAGCACAAAAACATCTAACACAATATGTATATATATATATTTCAGAATCAAATCAGAATTTATTTTGTCCATGTGTGTGAGGATAGACAAGGGATTTGTCTTGTGATCGTACTTATTGGGAAGGAATTACAGCATTACACTTTCTAACTGTACACTCTGTAGTGTCCTCCTCCAGTCTTCTCCACCACTGCCACCTCCATTTTTCATGATAGTGGCTGTGAGTGCATTGTTAAGGAAGATAATTTGTCTTTGTAGATATTTTGAAACAAGGAAATGTATAGCTTGGTCTCTGGTTCCTTTTCAAGTTTCTTTGTAATTTGTAAATGAGCTATTTCAACCCTTGCTGAACAGATTATCCCAACGGCAGGTTTTACAAGCAAAAACAACAGTGACCACAGAAACTGAACTGTCTTTATAAGCAGAGACTAATAAGAAAACCATATTGTGGCACCGTAATTGGAAATGTTCGGTTCATGTCAGAATCTAAACCACTAGAGCAGATAAAATGAAATTCTACTTTGTAGCTGGTTAAGTGACCTGAACAAACCCAGTCCAGCAGTTGTATTTAATTAAAGCTTTTTTGTTCTACCTTTCACCCTGTTCTTTCAGCAGATGTGGATGAAAGAGGGAGAGAAAAAAAGCATGTGCAAGACAGGTGGAAACGGGTCTGCCAGTTCAAAAGATGTTGCCAGGTAGTTTGTTACATAGGACTGGAAGAAAAGAGAAACACAAGATAATTTTAGTACACAACACTAATTCTCAATTTCCTGAAGCACTCTTTATTATGTTTTAAGTTTCTTTAAAAGTGTTACCGTATCACATTGATTATAAGACGCCACCGATTATAAGACGCACCCTTGTTTTCTAAGTTAGAAATAAAAATAAATAAAAAGGGAAAGACCATTCTGGAGCTCCCAGTCTGGAGCCGAAGCAGCCCTCCCTCCTCCCACCTTTGATCAGTTATTCTTCTGGCCCCATCAAAGGCAGCAGAAAGAAGGAAAACTTTCGCTTAATTCCAGGAAACTGATTTCATTTCTCACCGCAAGGAGCAGTTACCTGCCATTGAGACTGCCAGGCCACTTCAACAATCGGACATGGCCAGCCAGATGAACAGCCTGCCTCGCATCTGGGAAACCTCTGAGTGGCAGAGGATGGAGCTCTGAGGAGCTATCAGCTCAGCTCCCCCCCCACGTGCCTCCTGAAGCCCAGGACCACCTAGCCCAAGCCAAACTGGGCACTCCCTCCCCCCATCCAGCCACCTCTTCTAGGACTCCCAGCCGCAGAGCTGCTGGAAGTTGTAGTTCACCCGATAGCCCAGTGAAACAGCAGTCAGCCACTTCGGAAAGCTCCGTTGTCACAAGGGGTTCGGGTCTAGTGGCATACCTGGGTGAGATCCAATGTTGGGGGGCTGCCTGTGGGGGCAGAGACTGGGGAAAGAAGAAGAAATGATTGGGATTGACCATCAACAAGTGACGACTGTATCCAAACTGTGCAGCATCTGCAGCAATGGCTGCTAGCTCATTCCCACCTCCTGAGACCTTAGTTGAAAACACACAACTTTTCAGAGCATACCGTTTACCCTGGTAATACACCATCAAATATAAGACACACCATGAATACAGAGACACCAAAATATGAAAAATAAACCATGTGTCTTATAATTGATGTAATACGGTATTTATTCAAAGTTCTTGGTTTTCTTATGAGCCTCTCTCTGATCCCATTCCTGCATGATGGAGTGAAGTCTGATAACCTGAGCTTAAAGTCAACATGAACTAAGAATTATTTTCTCATCCTTCCTTTTCTAATCCTCCTCCTCTTTCTTCTCTTCCTTTTTTCATCTGTAACAAAGAAGATTGTATTAATGAAATTTCTCTGAGAAAATTTTTTTCCCCCTCTGTTAAACATATGTTCCCTACAGTTAAATTGTGTAGTAATAAAATGATACATCAAGTCATTTACTATACTGAATCAACCTTGATTACAGCACAGATGTGTATCCATGAAAATTAAAGCCTTTTGATTTTTAGATCATTGCTTAAATAATATTATTGTGCTTAAAAATGTTGAGACCTGGTTAGTAGGAAAAATTGTATATTCAACATAATATAAATATAAAGGTTGTGTTGCTTTTCTTTGCACTTTAAGGGAAAATACACATATAGATAAGATTATAGTGTTAGAGATTGTATAAATAATAGACTTATAAGTATTATGTAATAGAATATTATATAGACTTGATGATTTTCTTTCTCTTATTATTATATAAGAAATAAACTGAAGTCTTGTAAGGTTGCTATAATGTCACTAAAAAATGTAAGTTGCGTAATGAGATGGGAAACCCAATAGGGGATCCATAGATAGTGAACAAGATGGTAACCTGAAACCTCAGTTAACAAAAGAATGTATGCTGTACTAAAGTGCTAAGTCTATGTGTAAATGATATTGTAACATATGTAAGTTTATATGACTCTTTTACAGTTTTGCTACTCATATAAGAGATAACTCTTACTTTGTGAAAAATTAATAAAAAGATTAAACTAAAAAAAAATAGAGGTGAAAGTTAACAAGTTCAATCTCAATTCATCACCATGATAACACAGCTTCCCCCTCCCGTCTAGCTATGCAAATTCAAAGCATAGTCTTCAGGCTGGCAGGATAGCTCAGTGAGAAATTTGACAAAGGAGTTGTTAAAAGAGATAAGTTATATTACAAGGAGATCTGTAAAGACATTGCAGATGGAAACAGATGTGGGAAAGCAAGGAAAAACATTCAAAAGAAGTCGAATCTTAGAAGGAGGCTCCAAGGTCAAACTGATATAAGGAATACCAACAGACATATAACAACTGATTCAAAGAAGATCAAGAAAAGATCAATACACTGAAGTTCTGTATAGTAGAGATGCCAATATACTTTAGAAGAGGGTCTCTGTTTACAAGAATATTTAATTCTAGAAAATGATGTTATTTTCAAGTGGAAGGCTACAGAAATATCTACAGAAATATGGCAAACAGCAGAAGAATCGTAGAAGACTTTAATCAAACTTTGCAGCAAAACTGGAAAATAAGACAATGGACAACAGATTGGAAAAGCTCAGTTAACATGGCAATACCAAGCAAAGTAAGCTTAGACTGTGTAAACTATCATACCATATATTTACTTTCACAGGCCAGGAAAATACTGCTTAGTATTATCCCAGAAAGATGACAACCCTACATGGAAAGAGAGATGGCAGCTGTTCAAGCCAATTTTAGAAAAGGCTGAGACTCAGGAGAATTACTTGCTGATGAATTTATTTATTAAATTTATTAAATTATTATTATATTTGAATTAAATACTGGATAATTGAGAAAGCTAATGAAGATTGAAAAACACACAGTATGTGTTTCCCTAATTATCAAACATCTTTGATTGTGTTGACTCTATCAAGCTGTGGGATGTCCTTCAGAAATTCAGAATTCTAGAACATTTCATTGCTTTTGTGTGTAGCCGGTACACAAGACAGGAAGCCGCAGTGCAAACAGAACATAGTGAAATAGACCTGCTCCATATAGGGAAAGGAGTGAGAGGATTATGTAGTTCACTCTTATTTATTTAACATATATGCTGAATATATATATATTGTGGGGGGTTTTCTTGGGAAAGAAAGAACATGGATGAAATAACAGAATACCATAACAGAGTGACAGAGTTGGAAGGAACCTTGGAGGTCTGCTCAGGCAGGAAACCTTATACCAATGATAGCAAACCTATGGCACACGTGCCGCAGCGAGCACACACAGCCCTCTCTTCTGGCATGTGAGCCAAGATGTCCCAGAGCTGAGCATGCTCAGAAGAGAGTAGCGGCTCCAGGCCATGACGTAACAAGGCCATGTGCATGCTCAGAAAGAGAGCAGCGATCCCGGGTGATAACATCACAAGCCACGTCTCATTAGTCGCAACTTGTCCAGGCACTTGGTGTCTAAAAGATTAGCCTTCACTGCCCTATACCATTTTAGACAAATGGTTGTCCAATCTCTTAAAAGCTTCCAGTGTTGGATCATTCCCAACTTCTGGAGACAAGCTGTTCCACTGTTTAATTGTTCTAACTATCAAGAGATTTCTCCTTAGTTCTAGGTTGCTTCTCTCCTTGAATAGTTTCCATCCATTGCTTCATGTCCTGCCTTCAGGTGCTTTGGAGAAGAGCTTGACTCCCTCTTCTTTGTGGCAACTCCTGATATGAATGAATGAATGAATATAAATGTGATATAAATAAAATTAAAGGCATAAGTGATCTCCACTATGCTGATTACATTAACTGCTCATGGCTTTCTGATATTAAGGAACACAATGAAAAACAGGCAAAGGTTAAATCTAAAGAAGACCTCACTAATGGCAACAGGTTAGCAACCAGCTTTAGAACTGATAGTGAAATGATGGGATAGCTCTCGCTTTAGGATCAACAGTAAATGAACTAGCAGTTGAGAAATACACCATCAAACTAGTACTTCATGAAGTGACAATGAAATCCTTGGAAGACATATTCAAATGTGATATGTCTAAACCTACAAGTATCAAAATCATGCAGGCAGTGGTTATCCTATCACATTCTATGGAAGTGAAAGTTGAACTCTGAAGAAAGTGGGCTTGATTTTATACCTTCAACTTGACAAAAGTACATAGTTTTTATGTGCAACTCAAATGGGCAAACTGATTGAAAGTTAATATAGTTTCCCTTAGAAAGCAACATGACCAATAGTAATGCCCTGTGTCCTTTCATATTTCCTGATCTAAGTGGTTTATTTACTTTTAAGTTTATTAATAATTAAAAAGAAAAGATGGCATACTGCCAGCTTCAAGTCTCATCGTTTTACTTAGCTGTTTGGGGTAATAGTAGTTATTTTTACTGATGTTCATGGTTTTTAAAAAGTAAACATGGTTGAAACAGAATGCTTAATATTAACATGAACATATTAAGATACCAGGACTTGGCCGGTAATGTGTTTTCATTACTTTGGTGATGCCATTTGTGCAATTTCCTGAGTGAAATTAAAAAGTGGTAATTCTCAGGATGTTTTGTAGACAATCATCTGTCATATGAGATTTCATTTATATACTTATTAAGCTTCTGCAGTGAAAATATTTGCTGAAGAGAATGTGCACTTCCACAAAGATCCATCTGTTGCATAAAGTGTGTGTACTTTAATGAGACTGAAGGCCAGTAGGCTAATATCTGCACACTTGGACAAAGGCTGAATTCTACAATGAAATGTTGACACATTTTCAGAAGAAGGAAATCGTCAAGAGTTGTTCCCTCTTCAAAGATTTTAAAGATTAATATTCAATTGTAGTCAGAACTTTGCCTTTTAGGATTAATGGAGAAACAAAAAAACCATGGAAAGTTATATTTCAGTATATGATTACAATATCAAAATTACGATATTCAAAGAGATGGAAAGATTTTATGCTACCCGCTATGTAGGAATGGTTGATGAAGTTGATAGTTTGCTAAATGGAGAAATAAAGTTCTTTAATTAGAGAAAAGACATTATCTGCATTTATTGCTGACTGGAAGCCTCTTTATGAACTTTTTTCTGTAAAAATTATTTATTTATTTATTTGTTTATATTTTTGTTAAAAATAACAAAAATGAACATGTTTTATGGTTTTGATAATTCAACAGGATAGATTATGGAAAGAAGAGTATATATGATATGTCTTTGGAGAGAAAGATCAAAATACATTTGTGCTTACAACTGCTATAAAGAATATTGGAAGCCACCTCTTTATCATTTTTGTTTCTTCTCTATTTCCTCTTTTGTGCTTTTTGATTTCTCCTTGATTTCTCTTTTCTTTCTTTTTCCTGTGTACTAGTTTCTATAAACTTTTGCCTCCTTGCTTAAAGGTTTTGGTAAAAATAATTCTTAAAAAAAAAGTTTTCTCCTTTTCAGTTGTCTTTATATTTAGGTCTCTCATTTGAAATGAAGGAACTCTATGAAATTCTATTTTTTTTAATTTGGTTTTTCATTTTAATTTACATTGTCATTGCTTATGACATTTTGTACCATATAGTGATATACTATCATTGGCTTTAAGCGTTTAGAATTGTAGTTTCAAGTTATGTGGCAGTTATCACCTGCTGATGTCTCCCAATCTGGAAGTTCAAATAGTTATAATACTCTATACATAACCTTACAAAACTACAGTTCCCCTTTAATACCGTTAAACACTCTGCATAGTTTTATTTCCCTCTCTTTTGCTTCTTTTTTCCCTATGTTTTCTTCTGTCTTTTCCTTTCTCTTCCTTTTCTTATCCTCCTCTTCTTCTCCTTCTCTCCCCCGTTTCTCCTTTTCCTTTTCCTTCCCTCCTTTCCTTTCCTGTCTTCCTTTCTTACCTCTTCTCCTCCTCCTCTTCTCTTTCTCTTTTCTCTCCCTCTAATATCCTCCCCCTCTGCTTCTCCCTCTTCCTTTACTTCCCTTTCTTTACTTCCCTCTTTCTCTTCTTCTTCCCGGCCTTTTTGTCTTCCTGTTTCTTTCTCTTTCCTTTTCCTTCCTTTCTCCTTTCCATTTCTTATCATTTCTCTAGCTTCCTCTTTTCCTCTCTTGTTTCCTCCTTTCCTCTTTCTTCCCCTTTTACCACCTGCTATTCTTCCCTTTCTTCCTCTCATTCCCTTTCTTTATTAACTACAGTATCTCCTTCTCTTCCTTTCTTCAAAATGAAGAAACTCCCTGAAATTCTTGTGTGGTAACCTCAGTCTTCTTTTAAAACACTGTTTAATAGAATTCTTATGTTCTTATTCTTAGATGGAATCTAACCTGCCCTAGACTGCAAGGAGAGTAATTATAGGAGAGGAGCAGGCAGAGCTAAGGACAGAGTTAAGCACATCATCAGCTTAGAATTATATTAAGTTTCCACAAATGGTCCAACTTCAATGCAGTTCTTGAATTCTGTTGACCCTTATCTGATGCCAATTTAGTATTGAGCTTAATTGACTAGATACTTATGTATAGGCTTGAGCAACAAATTCTTTGAAATGCAACTTAACATTAACATATGGTCCTGATTCTTTGCAGCTGATAGTAATATCGCAGAAGACTATCTGGCAATTCTATGACTATATGCAAATGTCTGTCTGTCTGTCTGTCTGTCTGTCTGTCTGTCTGTCTGTCTGTCTGTCTGTCTGTCTATCTATATCTATCTGTCTATCTATCTATCTGTATGCCTCCCATCCAGGTGACTGGGCAGTTTACAGGCATTGAATAAAATGCTGTATAGAGTAATTAAAACAATAAAATTAAAACAATAAATAAACAATAAATATATATTATATGGGTTGAGAAATGACTTATTTTTACCTTCTAAAATGTGACAGAAGTTTGATATATTTATATATCCTCAAAATTATTTATATATTTTATTAGAAATTTTCAGTTCTGTATCTTTCTAATTGACTATATCTTTAGTCATCAAGAGCATATAGATTTTGCTTCCCGGAAAAAAGAAAATGAAGGAAATTTAATAATCTAAACAGATTTAATAAGCATCCTAATGAGTGTGATAAACCTTTTTCCCCTGCATAGTATTCCTACATAAAGAAGCAAATATAGTTTCTATTTTTTTATTTTAAAAAAATCTAAACTAATGGCTCATTTCATCTATCTTTATATTTGGGCCCTTTATGTCAGTTTTTTGTCAGGTTGACATTGACTTCTTTCTTTTTCAATAAAAATATATATACCAGCATTTGAGAATGTGACCCTGTTTGTTTATCCTATGTTTCTATTATGCTGCTGTTTTGTTTCTTTCCTTGAACTACAGCACTTTCTTTGAAGGACAAATTTTATCTAAGTTCTGCTAAGAAATGATTTGAGGGGCAAATTAGTCAAGGGTGAAACCTAAAAAAAATGGGGGAAAGAACCTTGCAAGACACCTGGAAACAATCATATGAGATTTGGGTTTAAATATAATTGCAATTTTAGGCAAGCAATGCAGTCTAGAGTTATTCCTAGTTTATAGGGATGTACTGTGTGCAATTACCATTAAGAAAGACAATTACACTGATTAAATATGAAATGCAAGATAATTCAGTTACTTTTCTTTGAATTTCATTCCACAGGGGGGAAAAAAACAATCACTCAGATCTGAAGGATTACACTGCGAAAACATATAAATAAAGTAATATTTGGAGAAACTCATCCTTATGCATTTCCACGAATTTAAATTTAACTCATGGAATTTAAGCATTTTTTTAAAATCCCGTCTCCACTGACAAATAAAGAAGGAAACAGCTAAAAGATTTATCCAAAGAACAATTCTAGGAATTCTGGGAGAATTGATAGAAGAGTTTTCAGCAACACTGGCACTTAAAATCATTTCTTATACATAGCCTAATAGCAGTGGTTTCTTGGCTAGCATCACAGTGTGAGAGTTTTTATGATTATTGCCAACTATCAGAGAAGTTATTTCTGACTTGAGATTCTCAGGTAGCTTAAGGCTCTGAGGTTAACAGCTCATTAACCAGATAGAAAGCGATTGGTTCCCAGGAATTGCTAAATGAACTTAGTATATAAAGCTCAGTATACAATTGTTTTTGTTTTTATTCCAATTCCACCTCAGGTTCAAATGTCCATTTAGTTTCTGAGATTGTACTACTTTCCTCTATAAATGTCTCCTCCTCCTCCCGAATTTTACTGATGTACAAACATTATGTGCCCGTAGAGTGTATCTTTCAAAAGTGTAACTTTTCTATCAGCTGTTGCGCAGTTACTATCAGAACTTTTCAGATAGACCACATAAATTTTTAGTAAGATGTTAAATTCATGCAGTTCTTCATGTATTGTTAGGTATAAGCAGAGCTTCCTTGGCTGCAAGGACAGTGCAAATACAGAAGGCAGTGTGCAAGGATGAAGCAATGAACTCAGTGTCTCACACACAGAGAGAATATAAAGGGCATAAAATGTATTTATATACAGGATATAGGCACAGCCCAATCTTCAAAGTCAGTTAACAGTCTCATACACAATCACGCAATCAATAGCATACAAACTAACCAGGATAATCAGGTATCTAAAGAGCAGCTCTGGAACATATGAGCATCAATGGAGAGAGAGTAATGCTCTCTGGCTTCCTGCTTTATAGCAGTCCTATGTCTTGCACTTAATTAGTATCCTGGCCTTAGTAATTGCCATGATTCACCATGGTCTCCATCCATATATGGTAAACCAACTGTTTGGGCTCTTAAAGTGACCATAACATGTATCACTTGCTTTTCATTCATACTCTTCTTCTCTGATTTAGTAAGAGGAGCTCTTAATTTGAAATAGCAAACAAAAAGCTCTGACTCTGGGGTTGGGAAGGAATCCAGAAGTGTTCATTTTACCATTGGTGCCACATGCATTGTCTGTACCAATTCCAATCTGCCGACATGATGGAGACACTGAGGAAGAGAAGATGACCAAATCAGAGAACTCACAGGCTTATGTTTTGATGAACCAATCAATAAAAACTGATTGATAGTCAGGGATACTGAAACGAAAATACTTTACATTTATCTCGAGAAGATTTACTCTGGGCCAGTAGAAGTGAAATTCATGCAAATACCTATGCACTGATATGTTTCTGTAGGTTCTGGAAATTATGTTGAGATACTATCAGACATAACTAGTGAATAGTAAAATTAAAAAAGTGAATAGTAAGATGACAACTCCAGAAGAAAGAGAACATTTGAATAATTCTTCCTGAAGTCACTGGCTAGATATTTAATCTACTTATGACTGCATTGAAACATGCTCAATAGCCAAAAGCAGAGTTAACATCTTAGTGAAATCAAGCTAGATTCTATTATTGCTCTTCAATTATTTTTTTTCCAATATAGAGCATGTAATAGATATCTGTAATTTCCCCAAATTGCTTACCTTTATGTTTTTATTTTTTATTTATATACTTTAACTTATTAAACAATAGGTTGTTAATTGATTGGTTTTGTTCTATCAAGTCAGTGTTGATTGCTAGCAACCATACATATAGCTTTTCCCCAGCATGCTATGTCTTTAAATTGGTCCTTCAGATCTTCTAATGATATACCTATTGCTTCTGTAATGGACTACATCCTCTCGCTTTTCTTCCACACTTCTCAGTATCACAGAGTTATGGAGAAGACTGGGTCTTTGCATAATGTGTCCAAAATATAATAATTTGCTTCTGCAATCAATTTGTTTTCTTAGTTATCAGTAGTATTATCAGGAATCTTTTCCAATACTAAAATTCAAAAATGCTAGTAACAGTTTCTATCCTGCTTCTTCAAAGTCCAAGAGTGTTCATAAAGTCTACAGGAAATAGTTATCTGCATGATTTTTATCTTTGCATAAGTACTTCTTCACAGCATCTTTTGCAAAGCCTTTATTGCAAGTGTTAGTTTACAGTATATTCCTTGACTGAAGATTCCTTCACTATTGATGTTAAATCTTAAAACTATCCACCATTTCAGTTCTTGCATTGCCGATTCTAAGGCTGGTTGCTGGACCTGTTGCTATGAGTTTGATCTTCCATATAACTTACTCCCATTCTGTGTATTTTGTGTATATCTTAGTCTAATTTTTCAGTGTGCTTGCTCTTTGGTTTTCATTAATAAAGCTTTCAGAACATTTGCATTTTCAGCTTTCAGAGTAGTGTTATTAGCATAGATCAAGTTACTGATCAAGTCATTGCAGGAGCCACCCAGTCCTGCTGTGCTTGTTCATCAGGTTTGAGGATGAGTAAGTTACTAGGAAGGATGAGCAATCAGTGGCAGGAGGGTACAGCAAGAAAATATATATTCCCATCGAAACCTCCCTAAATGATGAAGGTATATACTGTACATCTAAAGTGAACAGGCACCTGTATTAGAAGATAATGGAGGTAAAAGATCACTTGAATGATCACAGTGTTTTATAATACATAGGAAAAGGCAAGGGTAAACTGCACCTGTAATGGTGTAAAGACGTTGAGACTTTGGAAAAAGTGCAAAGAAGAGCAACTAAGGTGATTAAGGGCCTGGAGACAAAAACATATGAAGAACGGTTGCAGGAACTGGGTATGGCCAGTGTAGAGAAAAAAAGGAGTAGGAGTGATATGATAGCAGTATTCAAGTTTTTGAGGGACTGCCACAAAGAAGAGGGAGTCACCTTATTTTCCAAAGGCAAGACAAGCAACAACGGATGAAACTAATCAAGGAGAGAAGCAGCCTGGAACTAAGGAGAAATTTTCTAACAGTGAGAGGCATTAACTAGTGGAGCAACTTGCCTTCAGAGGTTATGGGTGCTCCATCACTGGAGGCTTTTAAAAAGAGACTGGACAATCATTTATCTGAAATGATATAGGGTCTCCTGCTCAAAAAGGAAATTGAACTAGAAGCTCTTCAAGGTCCCTTCCAATTCTGTTATTCTATGTTCATTTACATCAGTAGTTCCCAAAGGGGGCGGTGGAATGGCTTAGGGGGGGGCGCTAGGAGGCCAAGGGGTATCGGGGGTGCTAGGAGGCCAGGGAGGTGTCAGGGGGCGCTAGGAGACCAGGGGGCATCGGGGCGCTAGGAGGCCGGGGGGGCGCCAGGGAGGCGCCAGGAGGCCGGTGGGGTGCCAGGGGGGCGCTAGGAGGCCAGAGAGGCGGAAGGGGGCCCCTAAGAGACCAGTGAAGCATCCAAAATGTGGACTATGTGTCCGGAGCTTGGACCCCTCTGCAGTCCTGAGTTAGGGCTGGCTGGCGAGTGAGTGATGAGGGGGAAGTGAAGTGCAAGAATGGTATGTTTTTATTTGTGTTGCATGTCTGTGTATCTCTCATTCTGTGTATGTGTGTGTGTGCTATTCCGGATAATGCTATTTATAGGGGGGGGGCACTGAGGATGAGTTTGTAGCACCAAGGGGACAGTGGACCGAAAAAGTTTGGGAACCACTGATGTACATGAACATAAACTATTATCATCTTTTTTTTCAAATCAGCTTGCTTGCCTTTCTTTCTTTCTTTCTTTCTTTCTTTCTTTCTTT
>JANHFO010003462.1:75006-86993 GCA_032468095.1 Pareas carinatus | reverse complement strand
ATCAACTTAAGGCAGGGAACATATCCCATTCACCTTCCTCTTCCAATTTCCCCCACAATGACAACCCTGTGAAGTGGGAGGGAGGGAGGGAGGGAGAGAGAGAAAGATATATATATTTCTGCAAGTTAAGCACCACTTGTGGTATTTGTGTGCTAGTTTTCTGATGTGAGCCAAAAAATCTGCTTCTTTTCCCCATCACAATATCTGTTATTGGGAAGGAAGAAAATAAAGAGCAAGCAAAGTTTGGCTTTAAGTATTGAGAAGAAAAGATGTTTTAGAATAACAAAGCCCTGTGTAAAGAGATTTAAATGTGAGAGTTTAGTTTTGTTGATGACGTCTAGAATATGCTGTCAAATTCTGTAATCTGTATCCCAGAGTAATATATTCATGATTTTCTTAAAAGAATGAAGTCTGTAGTCTCCTTGACTTTGGACAATGTCTTTGGGAGGTTTTGTAAGAAATTTAAGCAACAAACTAAATCTCAAAAACAAATCAAAATATAAAACACACCAATAGGTCCTTTGAATCTGCCAATGTTTTAAAAATATGAAAATATAAACAAAAAGTATGCATATGTTTGAAAAAAGTTTTGGCCTTACCACCTTCCTACTTGCAGAAACACTCCAATTAAAGAGTATACATAGGGACAATCTCAAAGGGTCCATCAGTTCAGATTAAGAACTGGGCAAAGATCTCATTAAACAAAGCTTTTTTCTCACCTTTATTATGCATAACTAGAATACAGAATCATTGAGGTGGAAGGGACCTTGGAGATCTTTTAGTCCAACCCCCTGCTTAAGGCTGAAGATATTTTACCATCCTGGTCAAATAGTTGTCCAGTCTATTTTTGAAAACCTGCAGCGATGGAGCATTCACAACTCTAGGAAGCAAGCTATTCCATTGATTAATTGCTTGCACTGTCAGAAAATTTCTTCTTACTTCTAGGCTGGACTCTCTTGATCAAGCTTCCACGCATTACTTCTTGTCCTGCCCTCCCTACCTCAATCCCCTATTCTCTTTGACAGCCCCTCAAGTACTGGAAGACAGTTATCATATCCTCATCTAATTCTCTTCTTTGATAGGCTAGACATACCTAGCTTCCTCAACCATTCATCATTCAACTTAGCCTCTAAACCCATTATCATCTTGTTTTGCTCTTTTCTGCACACTTTCTAGGGTCTCCGCATCTTTTTTTTTGTATTGTAGTGACCAGACCTGAATTTAGTATTCCAAGTGTGGACTCACTAGTGCGGTATATCACTTCTCGTGATCTTGATGTTACCCCTCCACTGATATTTTTATCTCCCTCAGTCCAAACTTTTCCTTTGGATTTCTTGGTGGTTTGCTCTTCTGGAGCAAGGATTTAAGCTGCACATGAAGTAATGATTACTTTGAGCTGAGCTTGAATCCTGGTTATATATTCCTAGCAACAGTAAGGAAGATGTTTGTCACAATGTTCTTGTGGAATTTCTCACACACATACACATCAAGTCTAGCTTAGAGCCTTTGGTTCAAACCTGTTAGCTCAGAAGCAACTTTGAATCTTCAAAATCTTAGCCTTGAGGGAATCCTCACAGGGACCATCTGGAGATAGACTCAGTAAGTGCTTATTCAGATATCCTCTTCAGCCACTTCAGAGTTCATTATAATCTTAGAACAAAACCTTCTTCTGATGGATGCGCCATTTAATGTTTTTTGTTCATATTGATCCCTTCCAGTGCACATAGGTGACTTGACATTTCATTCAAAGTGATTGATTTCACCAAGTTCCTAATTTTTTTTAAAAAAAATATTAGCTTTGGCTGTGGGTTTGTATGACTTGAACAATTAGGTTTTAACTCCTGTCTATTAAAATTTGCCCAAGCATTGCTGAATCTACGGTATCTTCAGAGAGGAGAAAAAAAATAGATTGATATATGGGGTAAATGATGGATATTTGTTCATAGTCACAGACTGGTGATTGCTTCCCTTAAGATTAAGCTAATTTCCTCCTTGTTCCACACAAGAAAGTACAGAATAGGAAATTTTTGCCGGATCCTAATACGAACACAAAGTTTTCTTTTCCTCTTAAACCCCAAAACATATTTTCATCTCTTATTCATTATAGTGGTGTTTTGCTTTCCCTAGTTTTCTGGTATTTCAAACTTAATAAATAGAAGGGAACATTCCTTATGCAGTTTGCTCAATCTTTCATTACATATTGTTCTTTATTTTATTCATCTGTGATCTCACTGTACTTTCTGTGGTCACTCCATTTGAATATAGGATTAAAGTGATCTACTGCTCAGCTGAATGGATTTTTTTTGCTGTACTTCCTTAACATATTTATGTTCCTAATATTTTCCTATATAGAATAGAAGTGCCAATATGAACAAGAATCAGATTAAATTACAGATGCCAAATAAATCTGTGATTTCAAATCTGTGATTTGAGGAAAACTCCAAAGTGATAGATAAAATTTCGTGAAAAATTATTCAGTTTCTTGTTCTCTAAAAGTAATGTTAGATCATTACTGATTAAGTCTAACCCTTTTCAATAAGTATTTTCCTTTTAATTAGGCTTTGTAACCCAAAGAGTGATAAGTAGGTCTTCCTGATCATGTGATTACTAAAATAAGAGAGTCCTTTTCCACCTCTCTGTCTGTCCCCAAATTATGTGTTACTTTTACTGCATTTTTTAATAGGTCATCCAATTTTGCACAGTTTTATTATACAGAATATGTTGCTTTTGTTTCTTCCCTTATTTCTTTAATGGTTCTTCTGTCTGGATTATTTGTGGCATGTTACTGAACATTACATCACACGTAAATAAAAAAAAGTGAGATTATCTGAGACCTTACTAATTGTAATTAACAGTCCATTTTATTTCCAAATGAATATAAATTAATTTGATCAATAGGAATACTCTTGATCAATAGCAGCATATTCATCCTCAATTCAAACCAATGCAAAACATGTATTATAGCTTTGAAAAAATGATTGCACTGGGGAATATAGAATGGATGTAGCTCTATTGTCACATCTGTGTATAGGAATAGTAATATATAAGAAACCCCCCCAAAATATAAACTAGACAGACACAGTACTTAACTGTGCCAATTGCTAACTGCATCTTTACAAAACGTCTAGGATACAAGAGTTAAGTGCAAGAATAAACTCATCAAGATTTGTGTTTCTTGGATGCGTCTCAAATTTTCATCCATGTGTCTTTCACGCTTATAATTTTTAAGTATTTATTTATATTTATGCTCTTTGTAGAAGGCCTTTATTAAAAGATCTGCCATCTCTTTTGGTTTTACATGAGCCATTGTTAATGATATACCGCTGAGCATGGAACTTGCTGCCAGACTGATTGTGCTAATCAAATATGCTGCACACTAAGTTACTTGGACATGTCTCTGCAACTAATGGCTGAATTCTATAATCTGTGATCTATAATTCTACTTAACTCCTAATTAGTGCTGTTGGTTTCAATTAAAATGGTTTCAAAATAATGGTGTGCTTCTTCTTTTCTTGTGTTCTTTTGGGAATGAATGTGTCAGCTCTATAACTATGATATATATTTATTTCACTGTGTATCTTGTGGTTCTAACAATATTTCTAACCTCTTATCATTAACAACAGCAAAAGCCTCAAGTACAATATTGCAATACATTAACTGCATTTAGATCAGGCAGACATTAAGCGGTTGTATAAGTACATTCTGTAATTTAATGCAAATAAAGAAGAATCAAAATTTAAAAATATTTATATTACAGGTATTTATATTACAGGTAGTGATTTATCAATTTTAACAGCATTTTGTCTAATCAGCTCCTTTCAATGAATATAGCGAGATGGGCAGCTAATAAATTTTATAAATTAATAAATTAATAAATTGTATTTTCCATATAATAACAACAATACTAATAAAAGCAGGAATGGGCAATTCATTTTCCCACATGAGAAACGGGAACTGTTGTGCAGGGCTGAACTAATAGGACTGTGAAGGTATATAGACACAAATGCATGCACATACATAAAATAAAATAAAAAAATAGCAGTCACCTTCAAAGTAAAAACAATCGACGTAGACCGGACAGGGATAGCCAAAGGGCTGGATGTGGCCCAGGGCCAATAGAATGACCAGATCTGCTCCAAAGGAACAGTGCTTTTTCAAGGCTGCACACTCCTATGATGCTAACGTCTCTGCTGAATATGTGAAACCATATAAAATCAGACTAAATCTGTTCCAAAAAAAAGCCTATCTATTTCAATAAAGTGAGAGTACACAATTTGAATTTCATGCCAGATTGACTGTCACTCTGATACCAAGAGTTGCATTGGATCCTATAGCTCCTAAGTGTTGAAAAATGTTCTACAGAGTTCAATTCCCTCTTGGTTTGATAACCAAGGCATGGAGCTGACAGACTACTGGAAGGAAAGTGTTGTTGTTGTTGTCATGTTGGAAGCACCAAGGCACTTTTAGGGTGAAAGGGTCAACCGACGACATCAGTATTGCTCTGTTGGGGATTCCTTTCATGTCCCTATTAATGAGCGCACCAAAGTGGTACCTAGTTATCTACTTTCATTTGCACATTTTCGAACTGCTAGATAGACAGGAGCTGGAGTGAATGATGGGAGCTCACCCCGTCACACTATAGCACTTGGGTCTTGAAAATGGACTTGCAGATTGTCTACCCAGCATTTTAACCACATGAGCCATGGTTTTCCAACACTGGAAAGCAACGGAAAGCAAACAATTTGGCCAAAACAAGATAGAAAAGTACTCAATTATTGAATGTTTCTAACAACTGGAACCATCAAATGCAGATTTCCAAAAAATACTTGTTTATCAATCGTGATTGAAATCTTTGGACCAATATTTGGAAACTTTAAATTTATTCAAACCTGAACACCCTAATTTTACAAACTAGGATTTCCTAAATTCAGATGTAGGCACTCTCCCACCTCTGTTGTGACGGTAACTTTATCACTAGAGGCATACAGTATCTGTATCATCTATATCTGTGAATTCGCTCTCTTGTTCAAATGGTTGCAAATATAGATTGAAGTTAATTTTAATGGAAACTTCTTTTTAAAAATACCATTTTAGCACTTTAAAAACTACAATTCTGCGTATACAATTTTAATATACCTCCTCTCAGCTAGGTAGGCAGAAAAATATTGGAAGCACATAACAGTAAGATTTAATTAATGTCAAGAGTTGTCAATAAACTTTGGTTGCAATTGAAGTAAAGTTAGTATAATGAATCTTGGAATCTTAGTGACTAATGCACCTGTCACTAAAATCCACACAGAAGATGACTAGCATTGACTTCAGTAAGATAACATTTAGAGATTTGTACTGGTGGATCAAAAAGAGTCACAGATCAAATCACAAAATTAGACTCCATGTTATTGCTATTCTCTTGACCAATAATGTATTTTTTTATATATGTAAGATTGAAGGAAACTGATTTTAGCACCTGAAAATATTTATATCTTTGTTGGCTTTTTCGTTTTTGTTGTTTATTCAGTACTTATCAAAGGAATAATATGTTTATATGGTAGGGACAGATAAAACCTCTTCCTACATACATAAATTCACCATCCCATTTTCAAATAGAAAATGTGTGGGTTAATAGCAATAGTAATTACAATAGCACTTAGACTTATATACCACTTCATAGTGCTTTACATCCCTCTCTAAGTAATTTAAGTCAGCATATTGCCGCCAACAATCTGGGTCCTCATTCTACTGACCTCAGATGGATTGAAAACTGAGTCAACCTCAAACTGGTCAGAATTGAACTTCTGGCAGTCAGCAGAATTAGCCTGCAATACTGCATCCTAAGCATTGCGCCACAATGACTATGATAATAACTATGATAGAAAAGGTCAGAGTTCTTTGCAAAATTGGGATTTACCCTTGGTGGTATGTTCATCTTCACTTAAGGGAAACAAGTGGCATGGCAAAGTTATAGCCAGGTTTAACTTGATCCCATTTGCTACATCTCTTTGATTATGTAGGGGAAAAAATGGCAGAACCTGAGATCAGAGTTTAAAAGAAGGATCAGCCTAGAATCTCTACATTGCCACAAGTGAACTAACAATAGCACTTACTGAGTGGTTTACAGAGTCAGTACTGTGCCACTTTGTCTCTTAACCAAGTCCAAACTCTTAAATTCTGTTTACCATTAGTTAACTCCTGGTAGGTACAAACTGTTAGTTGAGAAGATTCCTCTACATAGTCATGGGTATCAAAAATGATTTTATTTTATTTTATTTCATTTCATTTCATTTCATTTCATTCCCATCTCCTCTACTTGGTGACTCTGAGCAATTGCTTATCTTCTCTCATGTCATCAACCTGCTAAATAACTAACTTACTAGATACTGTTAAATTATCTAGTAGGAATATATAATTACCTTCTCATCTTTTCTATTACCTATTCTCTTAATTGTATGACAATTAACTTGTTGCTTGTATCTTATAATATAAAGTAGTTGCTCATTTAATACCCCTATTTTGACTTGTAGAATGATTATTAGTATCCTACAGCTGTTCTAAATCAATCACAAAAACATACCGTATCACAAAAATGTATCGTATGGCATGAGGACATGATTTATTTATTTATTTATTGAATTTATATACCGCCCTACTCAGGACTCAGGGCGGTGAACAGCCTTGAAACACATAAATACAGCAAATACACTTTAAAACCAATTAAAATAATTAAACAATGGCTGAAAACCTAAAACCCAATTTATAATAACTAAAACCCAATTAAAACCAATTTAAAACCCCAAGGAGACATGTGGGAAATCAAGACAGCCCGGCCTGGATAAAGAGATAAGTCTTGAGAGCATGCTGAAAGACCCGGAGATCAGAGATAGTACGTATCTCCGGCGGGAGTTCGTTCCACAAGGTCGGTGCTGCCACAGAGAAGGCGCTAACCCTGGGGGTCACCAGCCAACATTGTCTGGCTGACGGCACCCTGCTGAGGCCCTCTCTGTGGGACCGGACTGGTCAATGGGAGATATTGTTTGGTAACAGGCGTTCCTGCAGATATCTCGGTCCTAGGCCATGAAGCGCTTTGAAGATGATAACCGACACCTTGAAACGCACCCGGAAGACCACAGGCAGCCAGTGCAGCTTGTGCAGGGGGGGGGTCACATGGGCACAACCCCTGATCCCCATGATCCCCCGCGTAGCCGCATTCTGAACCAGCTGAAGTCTCCGGGTGTTGTTCAAGGGGAGCCCAATGTACAATGATGATTGTACTATATGATTGTGATTGTATTCATGATTAAGATCACAGCTTGTCGATTGCAGCTTATATGTACATGACAAGATGAGTGTACTTTACAATTATGAATGTATCTTATGCTTATGTACTTTATATACTTTATTATTATGAATGTATCTTATGATTGTAATCGCAGTTTTATTGTATGGATGTAGGTATAGAACAGATGCACCAGAGACAAATTCCGTGTGCGTCCGACACACTCGGCCAATAAATTCTAATTCTGATTCTGGATTTGTGTGAATCTGATCTCTCATACCTGACAGATTATAATGCAGGATTTATGTAATGTTATTTTGACATTCTTATACATTAATGTTCAAAGCCTGGCACCTTTTCTATTGAGTTGTTTATATGTTTCCCTATGTCTGGGCATTCAGCGACCCATTTGGCTTTTCATTAGAAATCAATGTTAAAGTTGTTGAGCAGATGTTGTATAATTGCCAGTGGGGGTTTCCTGAATTTGAGTATTCCATCTGATAAATAAGGTCGGAGGGCATTTTTCATATTTTTTCTGTATTCTCTCACTAGTGCATCTTGCCGTCCTAAAGTTAGCAGTGCTGTATGGCTCAGAACAGGAAGCCAATAAGTTGGAGTGGCTTTAATGCATCTGTTTATAATCCTCATGGTGTTCTTGAGTCTGGTATCTAATTTACTAGTATGGCAGCTGTTAAGGCATACAGGGGTATAGTATTCACACTTTTGGTGTGAAAAGGGCATGGCATCCACTTTACTCCAAATACTAAGCAGGAAGTCATTGACAGTATGCGTGCAATAGCCAGGAAAAAGGCAGTAGTTTAAAAGAAAAAAGAAAACTGGATGGGAGGAGGAAAGAAAGTAAAAAATTGGGTGGTGCTAACTCATATGGATGGAAAACAAGATGAAGCAGAATAGAGTTCATTATGCAACTGCAGCTTTTGGAACTGCAAACATCTGCTTTCCGTATAATGCACAGAATTCATTAGAAATAATCACATGTATGTGTTCTGTTGCTTTCCTGGCCATTTTGAGAATGACATGTGAGTCACTGAGTCATCATTCATCTTAGTGGATAGTTATCTTAGTGAGACTTCGGCCCCCAAAATTAATTGCCTCTTTTCAAGCATGTGTGAATACTGTTCCTTGATCATTGCCATGTATGTATTTAATGGAACTCTGTGGTAATTGCAAATTAATGCCAAATAATTAACCAGGGATGAATAATGATGGTCAAATTACATTTCCTATAAGTAATTCCAAACGATTATATAATATTAAGGATGATTGAGGGATTGAATCTTAGCAAGGATAAATTGTTACATGAATCAGTAGTTTTTGATGTTTAAAATATTCATGTATTTTTCCTCAGGAAAAAAGATACATATCTGTGGATATAATGCATGTATACAAACTATACAAACCAAAAGTAGAAACAAAAAGGAATAAAACAAATAGAAAATGCATAAAGATAAAAAGAAAAAATAGAAAGAAATTTTGTAAAGAAAAACAAAAAAGAGTATAAACAATTTTAAATTGTTCTTAAAACACAACAAAAAATATCACCCCAAATCTCATCTCTTATCAATCAGTCAATCAAATTTTATTTCATCATGGACTAGCAAATAAAACAAGAAAACTACCATTAATTAGGATAAAAAGATTTTAAAAAAATCTTCTAAAATACCTAAGAATTAGAAAAGAAACAATGGTGTACTGTATGAACTATAGAACAGCTGTAGTCAAAGAACTGAAGTCAGATTGATCTGATAATAATAACTTTATATAAAATAGATCAGAGTAAATCCCTAAAGTAAAGGCTAGTGAGAGGGCATTGAATCTGGCCAAGGACAAAACTCTTTCAAATTTTGGGATTGTTATGTAACTAAGATATCTGGCTGCTTGAAGATGGCATGCAGAGTGGTTCAGAAAGATAGGTAGAACTGATAAACCTACTTGCAACTCTAAATCAATGACTCCCTGCTTGAGATCAGCTAATGGGCGTTCATAACCCATCAGAGTGATTGCTGCTCATGAAAAGCCACAAGTAGCAGTTAGGCATATATTGCATGGCACCAGGAAGGCTGGAGGCTATTGGTCCTAATTAAAGGGACCAAGCCAGTTGAAAACTAGGAGAGCTTAAGCCAATTTGAGAGAATGAAAATCCAGGCAGAAGTTTATATTTTAAATAATGAAAAAGCACCATGTTCAAAAGACAGAAAAGTACTCGGAAAATGGATCTAAAAAACTTGGATTGCACTTCAAAAAGAAGGTTAACCTGCAGGAGCCCAACTGAATACCAAAAAGGAGCTAAGCTTAGATTTCAGCTGAAAAGAGGTATACTGTATATTGGGCTCCTGTGGAGAAGTAGAAGCAATGTAAAGCTGATGCTGTATTTTTGTGCATTTAAGGTAACATAAACAGCATGAAATTTAGAGTTGTCCATAGTAAAACAATCCCAGGATATATTTAAAGGTCTTGACTTACTTTATTGAATAATTATTTAGTTACAGATGTTTGCCTTAGGGTACCTAGCAAAAGCCACAACCTTGGTTTTATAGTAATTAATTTCTAGATGTTCTTATTGTCTGATGTCCTCCTGCTTGAGCAGGATTTGGACTAGAAGATGTTCAAGGTCCCTTCGGACTCTATTCTGATTAATTCTTGACATGGCTCAGCAAGTATATGGAGCACCTGATTTATTTTTGACAATATAGGTCAGTGATGGCGGACCTATGGCCCACGTGCTGTAGAGGGCACGCAGAGCTCTCTCTGCTGGCACATGAGCCAAGTCGCCCTGGCATCGCCCCAGAGCTAAGCATGCTCAGAAAGGAGTAGCGAGGTGATGACATCACAGGGTCATGCACATGCTCAGAAAGAGAGTAGCAGTGCCAGGCGATGAAGTCACGAGTCGTTACTCATTAGCTGTGACTCGTCTGGGCACTCAGTGTCTAAAGGGTTAACCATCACTGATATAGGTGAATAGAAAAGACAAAATGAATAGCCACTAATCTAAATTGTTGTGAACAATCTCTTATTTATAAACAAATCATTAAAGTCTCATTGTTCAGTTCTGGTCAACATAAGTCTGTTAAGGGTTACCAGAGATGATAACATTTATTTTAACATTGATCAAGTAAAGCTTCTTTATGTTCGATTTATTTTTAATAATCTTGATCTATAGTTCCTTCAAATAAAACCTTAAAACTTTATTCCCTTTCATATTTTTTTTGTCCCTTCTCACAAAATCTTTCACAACTTTTAACAAAACTCTTTTGTAAATCCAATATAGAAAAATTGTTCAGGTCACTCTCTTGGTTTGTTATTTGTGTATCCCTTTAAATTATTAAGACATCAGCCAGCCCTCTTTGTATATTCAATGTAGCATCATTTTTCCATATCAGTCTTGTAGCCTGTCATTTTTATACCCACTTTCAAATCTGTCTCAGACTTGTCTAGTAAAATTTCTTCCTGTTTCATAACATTTTTAAACATAGTCTATCTATAATGGTAGACACTGTTAAAATTAATTTCTGATCCATTGTTGATAAATATTATTAATTTCATCCAATGTTAAAATATTTTGCTCCATTCTGTATCAATAAATCAAATTTATGTGTTCTCCTTTCATTCTAATTTTTAATTCCTTCTCTCTAGTGTCTAATTTTCAGACTGTTCTAAACAATTCAAAGCAACAGCACTTTTCCATGGGACGAATTCTTATTATTAAGTTCAAAATCTTATTTCAAATCCATCTGGACCTTTAGTCCACTTATAACTTTCCAAAATCAATATTCTAATCACTTTTTCTCTTTATAATTTTTTTTAAAAAAAGTGAACTTGTATTTAAAACATTTTTGCTAAGGGTGGAAGAAAACTTACCTAGTCTTATAAAATGTGTTGATCCCAAGATCCCTAAGCTAACAAACATTTTCCGACAATAATTAGAAAGGAACCTTGTAAACCCATTGTGCATAAAGGTGTGATTTTAGCAAGATAGTTATTCTCTCTTCTCCAAGAAATCTAAACCCATCAAGATCATTGTGTTGCAATCTCCTCAAAAGGAGCACTTGTGGGTGATCTCAAGTCCTTTCCTTGTCTGGAGAGGCAGTCTACTCACCAGCTCTTTAGTTTGCTGCATTTGTTAGGTATCCTCTCAGCCATTTCTTTCCAGGCAGTTCTTTTAGAAATGTTATTATGATGATCATTCAAATGTATAATTAAATCTGTACTAGAATGTAAATTTTATGGAGTAAAACATAAATTAGTAAATTATCATAGCAGAATGCAAGAGATTTATAAATGGGCATATGCAAATAACTAAAAACAAAATAATTCATATATCTCTCAGTAATGTTTCAGTAAAACCTAGGTGCTTAATGATTTTTATAATTAAGTTTAAGAAAAAAATAGAACATTAAAGCTGAAATAGAGAAAAGTATGCATTGTTAGTGATGGTATATATGTATTGCGAGGGGATCTTTTCTCCTGATTTTTAATTCACAATCAATTAATTGTTTTTCATAATTTTAGTTCAGTTTTATTTTCTGTTTTCCCTTGAGTAAACAAATAGAACCAAGGGTCCATACATAGTTTGGTGTGTATAAAACTATTAGCATCTGCAGAGAATATCGCGTAAATCAGTGGTTCCCAAAAAACTGTTTCAGTCCACCGTCCCCTTTCAGCCACAAACCAATCCTCAGTGCCCCCCACACCT
>JANHFO010003462.1:52031-67637 GCA_032468095.1 Pareas carinatus | reverse complement strand
CTTCAGCATTGCACATTGATTGGTTTTACCTTTCTGGCTTAAAGATACAAAAGAAAATGAAAAAAATCTTCAGAGAGAAAAATTCTACAAGAAAGGGGGCAGCGAGAAAATGACAGCTGGCAATGTGGGATGCTAGTGACTGCATAATTTAAGTGGCGTGCTTCTTAAAAGAAAATTAAAATGGTGTATGTCAGAAATATTAGAATCAAAATCAGGCTATTACTCTAAGTAACTCCAGGACTTAAAAAAACACATACTGCTAATAGTGGTATTATTCATTCATTCATTCATTCATTACCTTATTTGTATGTCACCTATTCCACATGATCTAAATGGCTAACAGTCTAAACATATAAAATACTCTAGAAAACCTCAACACATTTCAGTGTAAATGTTTTCTTTTTAAAGCAGCAAGTAAAAATAACACAGGCTAACAACTCACCTTCGAACCAAACAACATATTCCCTCTCTCAAGATGGAACAGGCAGGTCCTCACATTTTAATGAAAGTTAAGAGAAATGAGGCTGATCAAATTCCCACTGGAAGATAATTACGAAGAATGAGTACAGCAACTGAGAAGACTCATCCCAAGGTCCCATCTGGTGGCACTCAAGAGGATGAGACCTGTGAGGGGAAGAGGTGATCATATTTGATATGAATGAATGGGAGAATGGTTTCAGGTAAAGTTAGTCTCTGAGGCGACTAGATCTAGAGCAGTGTTGGCGAACCTATGGCATGCGTGCCAGAGGCGGCACTCAGAGTCCTCTCTATGGGCACTCGTGCCTTCTCCCCAGCACAGGGTTCTTTACTAGAAAGCCATAGGGATGCAAGGCTCCTCTCCCTCTCCCCATGGGCGCCTGAGGACATTTTTGACATCACCTGCTCCTCTGCCCAGCAGTCTATTTGAAGCACTTCCTCCCTTCCCTTTCTGGGCTAAGGCGGGCGGCTCAAATATGATGCAAAGGTAAGAGAGGAGAGGACCTAGATGGGAGCATAGCTCACAGCAGGCCACAGAAGCTAAGGTAAGCTGCCGGGATGGCTGCAGTGGGCTGCAGAAGGCACAGGGCAGGTTGTGTTTAGGCCTCAAAAGCTGGGGGAGGCCACCAGGAGAGCCACAGCAGGTTGCCAACGGCCACGGGGGGGGGTTGTGTGGGGGCACTAACAGACGATGGGGGTCGCAGATGGTTACAGGGGGTCACGTGTTGCTGTGTTGGCACTGTGTGATAAATAAGTGACTTTTGGGTGGCAGTATTGGCATTCGGTCTCTAAAAGGTTTGACATCACTGATCTAAAGCCATATAAAGCCTCCTCATTCAAAGAGAACTGATTGCTGCATGGATTCTACCTCCTGTCACCTTGTGGAAGGCCTTAACCAACTGAGAGGGGCAGGGATTCAAATTAGAAGTGGTGGAACTACAGAAAACCATGTCTATTTTGCTGTAACTTAATGGGCTTTATTATAATGGGCTGTGAGAATAACAGAGAAAGGGGAAGATGCGCTGCAGCCTAGACCACAATCTGATAAACAAAACCTGAATCCAAAACTAGAAGGGGGGTTAAAGAAACATCTCGGAATTGACCTGTCCTAGTTCACTAGAATATAAAGCAGAGAAGGAAGGAAGCACTTTCATACTTTAAAGCTTCTGTTCCTCTAACCTGGCAAGAAATGTACTACACATAACTCTGGTTTGAACCAGAACTATCTGGACTACCTCAAAAGGCTGATAGTTAACTGTAAGAACCTCATCTCAATTATCAAAAGATGTTGAGCATCAGGTGAGAAAATGATGGTAAAGATAGCCATCTTTCAAGAGGCATGGCTGGTGGAAACCCTAAATGGAAACCCATTTCTTTTCCATAGAATGTTGAAATTTGAATATTGAATTAAGATAGTGCTAAACATTTGTTACTTCATGCCCAAAGTTCTTATTCCTTTAGTAAATAATGTAGTTATACAATGAACTGATAATACTTACAGTATTTACATAAGAATGAAATGAAATGAAATGAGCGTATTAAGCTTTACTAAATAAAAACAAAAAAAGGGGCAGGGAAGCTTTTTTCAATATTGACAACATATAATTCCAGTTAAAGTATTGAAACAAAGAAATAGAAGCCGTACGACTAATTGAGGAATTGATACAAAGGCTTTGTGAAGAAAGAAATGCGATGAAAATCAGCAAATGCTAGATACAAAAACTCAACTAAAACCATCAAATTATAAAAAAGAAACAGAAAAATTGACAAGAGACGTTAAAGGAATACATAATCTATGATGAAAAATAAAGCTGCAAAGGTTTACAAATGAGAACAATAAGAGATAAGAAATGAAGAGCAGAAACTGAGTGATTGCAGCCACAAAGTGTTGAAACAGACCTTAAAGAAAATTAGAAAAAAACAGGGACAATACTATTTACTAATGATCAATTTAAAAGTAAAATAAAAATAAAAAATGGATATCTAACTCTTGAGGGGACCCTAAAAGAACTGGGGGTGGTTGGTGGAATTTGTAGAGCAGTTTTGGATAAAGAAGTGCAATATAGACAAAATAGAAAGAGACAAAAAGAGGTTATTATGTATGATGGACAGAAATTTACACAAAGTAGTATTGGATAAAATAATAATTGATATTTGATAAGAAAAGTATGAAAAATATGTAAATTTAAAATTGAAATTTGAATGAAATATGCTTAAAATTCGTAATTCATAGAAATGATAGGATTTATTGTATGATGGATGGAAATCTACATAATGAAGTATGGAATAAATTGATAAAATGTAAAGTTTATGTTGGATAAGAAAAATATATATAATAATCATATAGAGAAAGTATATATGTTTGAAATGTATGAGCAAGATGAGAAAACGTATAAAACAATAAAATTGATGTATTACAAAAATATTTAGAAAAATTAGAAATAGGAAACTAAAATTGCAAATTTTAAATGAAATGGAGATTCATGTTATGAATAATAATAAATACAGTTTGTAAATCAATATAATGTATGTAGAAATAGAAAATGAGAAAATATATATGTTAATCTTGAATTTTAAAATGAAATTTTAGAAATGGACTTCCTTTTGTTTGTTATGTTATTGTTTTTATTTTTGCACTTCAAATGAAGTATTTCTGATTTTGGGACTTTTAGATAAAGCATTTGTAAAGGAAAAAAGGGATTCAGAAGTCAAAGCTGTATGAATGAATTGTATACTCAGACAATTTGTTGGAAAGTACATTATATAACGTAGTTATGGCTGAATATAAAAAGAGCACTTTCGGCTATATAAAATAACTAATAAATTCTAGTTGCTGTTAAACCTAAAACCACTTGACAGAGTGTTTCCACCTTCTATTCACTCCCCTTCCTTTTTTGTGGGACAAATATCTTTCTTTTATTTGGAGGGATGGGGCTAAGAATAATATTCTAGACAACTGTATTTACATTCATTTCTCCATCGTATATTCTCAGATTACCTGACCCATTATCTTGATTGCAGATTACATGTAGGCCTATTGAGCCAGCAAAACTGCCACACCAGCAAAGCAGGTCTTGGCCAATGCATAAGCAATTAGACATAGAAATGATCATAACTGAATATTTCAACACTTTCTCCGGCTACAGCTGACAAACCCCTTGCTAATTTATCTTTCTCTTTCCTTTCTGGAGAAATAATCAATAGCAGTAGCATCAAATAGAACTTAATTTGGCAGCTGGAAAACCCAGATGCCGGGGCCTGAAATTCACTTAGGAAATATATATTTCTGGATGGCTTCCTGCAATTAGATTCCAGTGACCCATCTTGGCTTCATAACAGAAGTTTTTTCTTAGTAAAGATCCTTGTTTCCGTTTTCCAAATTAGGCATATGTCCAAGATTGTAAATCTTTCGGGGGAAGAGGAAGAGAGTGGCGGGGACTAGATTTAGGAGAAATATGAAGACTGCAATCTCATTTATCAAGAAAATTATTTATCGTAAAATGAATGTATTTGATAGAAACCTTTATCTAGTCAATATACCGTATTACATCGATTATAAGACGCAGCGTTTTTTGATATTTTGGAGTCTGTATATTTATGATGCGTCTTATATTCGATGTTGTCTTACCAGGGTAAGGGTATGGTCCAAGAAGCTGTGCACATTCATTCAAGGTCTTGCAAACAGGAGGTGGGGGTGAGTTAGCAGCCATTGCTGCAGCCCGGTCCAGTGCAAAATATAGAGCCTTCCCCAGGCTCATCAAGCGTGGGGCAGGGTCTATGTATTAACCCCATGCTTACCTTTCAGCCATCTCTGGCTGCCTGGCCCTGGTGCAAAATGCAGAGCCTTCCTCAGGGAACTGGGAATTGGGAACTTAATCTGATGATTAAAGTGAGTAAATATCCAATGTATCTTTCACTTTTGCAATAAAGTTTATTTCTTTTACTTTTATAAAGTTCATAATAAGGTCTATTTTTTATATTTATTCACTTTTTCACTTTTTTATTTCTAATGTCGAAAAATATGGAGTGCGTCTTATAATCGGTGGTGTCTTATACTCGATGAAATACGGTAACTATAAAGATTTTACTCCAAAAATGATCATTTTATACAAAGAAATCTAATCCAACCTTTAGCAGACTGACTTCTCTTATTAAAAGAACACTTTGTGCAATAGATTCCATTTATTTCACATGTATCAGTAATGGAGAAAATCAAGATTGACTTCACTCCTCTCTGTTTCTGGAGCGTACCGGTTTCACAGTGCTATCTGTGCTTGAATATGTTATTACTCTTGCTAATTAACCCATTTTCATAGGAAAATTATGATTGACATTTACCCTTAAAATTAAGTGCCAATTAAACATAATATAATCTTCAAATTTGTATAAGTAGAAACTGATTTTGTGTCCTCAAGATAGAAAGCTAAACCACTTATTCTTTGCTGTATTTGCTCCAGCAGGTTCTTATTACTCTAGTTGCCCTGTGGAAATCAAGCCAACAGTGACTTTTTTCTAAAACAGCGGTGTCAGACCCATTGTCATTGTGGGCCAGTACTACTGTCTCTGCAGCCACCAGGATCCACCCACCCCTCTCCCATCGCAAACCCCCAGAATCTCCCACCAATCCTCATGGCCCTCATGATCCTCAGGTACACCCCCATGGACCCCCAGACCCCGCCATGACCCACGCTGATCCTCCCTCCATGACCACCAATGCTCCTCATTACTGAAGATCTCCTACCCATGCCATCGCCCCCACTTCCATGGACTGAATACAGGCAATCTGCGGGCCGTATGTGGCCCGCGGGCCGCCTGTTTGACATATGTGTTCTAAAATCTCTTTAGAACAGTGAACCAGCTTTGATTTAATCCCACTTTTTTGAAGGAATTTCTAGATTGATTTAGTGAAAACCATACTGTATTTATAGGACAGCTTCTAAAGTTGAATTTCAAAGAGGCGCTCATAATTATCACTGCATCAGCAACTAATCATGCACTGTTTAAATCCAGGTATTGAGAAATCAAAGTTTTTCAGTCTAGGTGATCTAATCCCCACTTCTAAACTGATCCATCCAACCATAATTATTTATACCAGCAATGATAAGAGAGAGATGTATGTATGTATGTATGTATGTATGTATGTATGTATGTATGTATGTATGCATGTATTTATTTATTTATTTATTTATTTATTTATTTATTTATTTATTTATTTATTATATTTTTACAGTGTTGTATCTCCTAAAGCAACACACGAGGGGAATAAACATTTACTCCAGTGTTTCAGTAAATCAGCCTACTCAATCAAACGTAATAAAACCATATACTGAGTATAGAAATAAATTATTATAAATGGGTGTCAACCCCCAAATATTCTCCTGGATACCTTCATTTGGAAGCCACCCTGAAGCTCAGGAGAAAAAGTTGCCCTCTGAATCTTTAATGGTAAATTGTACAAATATTATATAAAAAACATTAATTTCTCAGCTTTTTTTCAAATCGCCTGCAGGAAAAGATCCTTCCAAATTGCCATCTGGGAGCAGGACATTGGAAAGGAGAGAGGAGATGGTTCTGAAGATATCCAGATGCTAAACCACAAAGTGCTTTGTAGGCTACTACCAGCATTTTGAACAGCATCTGGAAACCCAATGGGGGTCAATGGACCTCCTATTTGTACCTAGTGCAATTTTCATCTTGTCTTCGGAGGCCATGCCTTACAGAATACATTACAATAATTGTTCCAGAAAAAGAGCAAGGAAGTCAGAATTGTGCCTTTGAGGAAGCAAATCTGTTTTTTTTAAAACTCTCTTAAAATCACACAGTAGGGAAGCAAAATTAAAATCAAGCAAGTATTAAATCAAGGCAATGGATACCCAATTTATAATCCCTTCATATTATACCAGGAAACAGAAGATGAAGGCTCAGCTTTCTTTCCTTTGTTTTATTCATGCCATAATCTGTCCAATATAGTATTCCATTATATTCCATAGACTTTCCCGTCCAAAACTCATATTAGAGATTCAGTCATTTCATTGAATGCTATTATAATTGAACATCTCTCAGATTATTTGTAAATGCTTCAGGCGTCATGTAAGACAAAATACATCTCGATTGTTTAATAACTTTTTTCACCATGCAATCTTAGAAAAATACAGAACTGCTCCTTCTTAAGGAGCTGGTTGTTTAAAGCAACTGCCTCTTTTCTTTCTATTTGCTTAGTGGATTAGTAAACATCTTACAGCTGCTCTGTGCATTTGAAATCCAAAGTTCTACTTCTGAATCACTTCCATTTTTCAAAATGTGCAAAGCTCTACATTCTATGAAATGACAATTATAATACACAAGAGGGATGCATTGCTTTCAGGCGGTACAGTAATGCATTAGCCTACAATCTGTATCGGTTCTGCATTCATTGAACATAAATCCATTTCATCCACTTTCCATATCAATTTATAAATTTAAGGGAAGAACAAAAAAACATGTTTGTTTTCATCTGTATGAAGCAGTTCCTGATTTATAAAATGTTCCCTAATGATTGTAAATTTCTTGTAGTATACATCTTAGCATGAATATTGTGTAACTTTTATGATTTACATATTAATACAAAATGATTACAGTGGATTGGCTCATGTAAAAACGAAGACCGGATAATTTTCTTGATTCCATTTCTTCTGGATAGATTTATTTATTTATTTATTCTAGTAATTTCTATTCTGCTCTTCCTGAGACTTCAGAAAATGTACATAAAGGAACAATAATTCTTCTTTTTTTAAAAAAAATGGTATTTCTATTGGCTTCCTAAAAATCAGCATAAGATGTGCTTGGAAGATACAGGTAGTCCTCGACGTATGACCACATTTGAGCCCAAAATTTCAGTTGCTAAATGAGACATTTGTTAAGTGAACTTTGCCCATTTTACAACCTAAACTTAGTTTCCACTTTAGAAACTAAAGTGAACATGTTGGATCACTGCCATCACCCCACTACCTTGATCTCGAAGTCCCCTCTGCAGCAGTATCTAAAATTCAGAAATGCAAAGTTCAAGACAGAGCCACATTCTTGTATTCGATGAACAATGTTTTGAGAAAGGTCAGTAAGTCCATACCTTCATTGATAACCAAATTGTGGAAGGCTTTTTATTTGTGGAGGTTTTTATTACACATGGACCTTACATTCACCAACAGCACTCTAAGGCCAACCCATCCAAGGATTTATCCCCCCCAGATCCATGAAAGAGGTTGCCTACTTTATACTGTATATGGAGTGGCACCAAATTCCAGTCTCCCCTCTCTTCAAATGGCCAACCCAACATCTCCCATCATACCCACCTGAATGGATATATGTATATTCCTGACCAACGTCATTTTTCCCAGGACACCAAGCTCTTCCTGTACCATCCCAACTAGAGCTTCTACATGGCCAGCAGTGCAGTTATTGCTGAATGAACTTTTCTCACAAATTATTTCAGGGCTTTGGGTTGTGTAACTGTTATGGAAAAGTTGTCCTTAGTCTCAGTACATGAGCTTTTCTTAGTCTCAGTACATGAGCTTTTCTTCTGGTCTAATTCAGTGACTCAATCTTCCTTGGGCATTTTTAAAACTGGCCAAAGCAATATTTCAGTTTCATTTCAAGTTGTTCGTCCTCCTATCCCAGTTTTTTCCTGTCAGTTAATAGACATTTTCCTTGAGACACTAGGAAGCACAACTGAACAAATGAATGCAAAGCATGAGTTTTATACCTGCATTATGTACTCATTGTCTGTCAGCCTCCTTTCCGACTTAATATTTGGATAATCTCCTAAACCTCACAGATTTTTCTATACAACAGCATATTTCTGCATTCTCAAGAGGACTTACTCCTCTACAGAGGTGGTAAGCATATTGAATATTTTAAAACATCAGCTCCTTTTCCAGGATGTGTGTATAAAAAGCCCAGAAAATAATTTTCGTTCAGAAGTTTGAATCTGTGGAGTCCTTATTGACACTGTAATGACTTTGAATTTCACCTGCATGCAGTCTTTGAAAAGGAACTTATAAAAAGTTTCTCTCTAAAGTATTCTTACTGAGCAGGTTATTATTTGCATAATATTTTTGCAGCCAAGCCTTTGGGGTTACAAAAATTTAATCATGATGGGAAAATATTTCAATAGGTATTGGCAAAAATCTAACGCTCCTTCACTTGCTGCAGCTTATCTGAAAGTCCCAGAACAGGTTCTTAATATTTTTGGATCTGTTCATGAATATTGACAATCTTGCACATTTTTATCTCCTCTAAGTTATTTCTTAAAAAAAAAAAGAGATTTTTTTCTTTTTTCAGAAAAAAGAAATCCTTATAAACTAACTCACTCATTGAATTATATATAACCTGATATTAAATTAATTCTTTATGAATTCTGAGAAAATGAAGGACTTTTGTTATAGTTTAATTAGCCAGTGGCCCTTCATATAAATGACTTGTGTCAAATATTCTGTGAAGAACCATTTTGGATTAATAGGCGTTCAGAATATAACAAAATTTAGCAGTTCACACTTGCCCAGTACTGATTACATTTCTGAAGTGATTATTCATTGATTCTGCTGTTCATAAGTATTATGAGGGTTGAAAAACTAACAGAAGTCCCTAAAACGACTAATGATGACTTTTCACTATTTGAGGACTCTCCCCCAATAATATTGTTCACTTTCATTTTTTAAAAAAATAAGGGCATTAAAAATTTACTGCATGTGGCACTCATCCTTACAGAGATATAACCATAGGATGTTTTTCAATAAATGATAGCTATAATGACTTAGGCCATACTTTAAGTCGATATTTTGGAAATAAGGTCTGATTACCTTTCCTTGCCTTGTTACAATAAACCTGTGTTTTGTTCGTAATTTCTGGGTATTAAGACACAAATTGCTGAAAGTTGAGACACAATATGAGATTCAAACAATATGTATGGCAGAATTTCCAAATCTTTCTGGCTTTTGTATAGAGGCATGGTGGCACAGTGGTTAGAATGCAGTATTGCAGGCTAATTCTGCTGCCAGCAGTTCAATCCTGACAGACCGCCTTCTATCCTTCTGAGGTTGGTAAAATGAGGACCCAAATTATTGGGGGCAATATGCTGACTCTATAAACTTCTTGGAGAGGGCTGTAGAGCACTGTGAAGCAATATGTAAGTCTTAGTGTTATTCCTACTGCTATTTGCAGATTGGCAGAGGGGAGAGAGGATGGTTCCATGCAAGTGGCGGGCAAGAGCGTATGCACACACAGCTCTATTTGTGGGAGTGGCAGGCATGCGCGCCCACCGCTTGCACAGATGGGCACACATACACGTGCTCGCCTTCTACTCACACAAATGGGGATGCATGCATGCCCGCTTACTCATCACTTTCACAGCCCAGTTCCAAACAGTTCAAGACCCAATAGCGGTCTATGGCCTAGAGGTTGGGGACTCGGGATGTACAGTATACTATATGTACTCTTGCCTTTATACTCTTTCCAGTACTGTAAGAACCTATGACTGGCCGTATCAAGTGTTCCAACTGAAATCTTGGAACACTTTAGAATCCCTGCAGATTTTCAGTGACCTCAGTCTAGCCATAAATGAGATGCCAGTTTAAAGTCAGGTAATCCCTCATTATTATTTTCAAAAAATAAATGCTATTCCCTTTTTCAATGCTCTTTGAGGGATGCATAACACTTCTTAACTTTCACTTATTTTCTTTTTCAAATCAAATCAGTAAGAGTAGATCATAATTTATTACTGATACTTCTCCATATGTATCAAAAATATGGAGAAGAGTAAAGAGTATGTAAAAATATGGAGAAATATGGAGAAGTGTTTGACAAAGGTATCCTATCTGAGTGGTCCAATATACCTTGCATTATGCTTTCAAGGGGGCATAGTATTCTTGCACAACATCTATAAATGTTCATTTTTTTCTGCATTTCTGCAGAAAACTTTTTTAAGAATTTGGTTTTCAGGAGTACACAAAAAGCACTGTTCAGCAATGCACTATTCTGTTCTATTCTATTCTATTCTATTCTATTCTATTCTATTCTATGAAAACTTTCTCAGCAGGAAAAAAATGGAGAAATTAATGAATTTAATGAATGAAATCTATATTTCCATCTCTATACTTGTTCTTTGCAGAAGCCTTCACGCTATGCTGTTGCTGGAATCAACAATTAAGCAAAATAGCTATGAATCAATAGACATGTACAAATAGTTAGGAAAAGCTTTTTAAGCATCTATTCCAAAACATGAATCTGTTTTAATGCTTCAAGGACCGCTCTTTTCAAGTTAGTGCACTTTGAAAAGCACACAGTTTATATATCCAGTCCTTCATTTGATTATGTGCCATCAAGTTGATGTCAAATCTTAATGATCACATAGATGGATTTTCTCTGGGGAGTTCTTCATTATAGTGTGAATTTCATCTTCACATTTTCTTTCTAGCTGTCCCATAAGCATACAGAATCTGTAATACAATAAGAATTACAATTAGTAATATTCTTTTATTTCTCTACAAGCAAGTCTCAGATAAATGTAGCTTTGTCCTGGTTAGTCATTACTTTGTTGTATATTATTAGCTGGATTCTTTTTGAAAATAGTACAAACTGCGGACAAGGTGTGTGATATTTCTTCCTTTTGTAATGAGGGAGATTTTGTTATATAGGAATAGCAACTCTGTTAAACAAAATTTACAATACTGTACCTACTTATTTCTAACACACATCATTGTGTCAGTTACTGCTTTATTTATGTGCCTATTTCTATATACTGTATAATTTTAAGGACGATGAATTTTCATAAACTCCTTTTGCTCTTTCCCCTTTCTCCTAGACATGAATTACCTACAGCCTTTTACAGGTAGAGTCTTATACTGTGTATAGCTGATGTCTGAGTTGTGGTTTGTGGAGAAACCACATTTAAACTTTCAGTTTCTTCTTGACGAATTAAGTATCTAGATTCCGTTGGCTTTGTTGCTGACTGGCATTTTTGTATTTTCAGCCGAGTACTTTTGCTGCTGTCCTGAACTGCTGTAGGGGTGACAGAATATCACAGGTTTTGTTTAATATTTGAATGGGATGGAAATAATTTGTTATCAGCTTATTGGATGGGTGTTGCCCATTCATGTTTATACAAATGCTAATATGGCTGCCAGGTTCCACCACTTTGCTTGGTTTTGAATGTCTGTGCATTTGAATTCGTTGCTCACTCTTCTTGTGCCACCAATCAGCTGCTACATGTCACATCAAGACAGCTTTATCCTGGTATTTCTTCTGCCTGACCTGCAACCTTCCCTTCTCACACTGTCCCACACAATGGCAATCTCTACTTTCAATACACATAGTTGGGTTGGGTTGGTGCACTGGAAGATCTCCCCCCCACACCCACACCTTTTAATGAATTCTTAACATTCCTTGACTCTTTTACATTTAATATACTATTTTTATGCTTTTAATATTTCACCCATATTCCCTTTGTGAGGAAGATGAACGGTTCTTCAATATAGTAGACAAACAAACAAACAAATGCCAAAGACATCCTTCTCTTAATAGTGGGCCATCGGTTTGAGCCAGATAATGGTGCAGAGGGATAAAATGAAAGGGTCACTGTGAAGCTGCCCTTCCTCTATTGTGTACGTGTTCCTTTTTTTTTGCACTTTCTGATGTTCAATCTATTTTGCCATAAGAAAAGAAGATCTTTACAAAATGTATGTTTGCTATTGGTTGGATGGAATCATCAATGCAATGAACATGAATTTGGGCAAACTGTGGATCGCAGCGGAAGACAGAGGGCCTTGGCCTGCTATGTTTCATGGGTTTACGAAGAATCAGATACGTCTTAGTGACTGAACAACAGATTTGATTATCTTGGTAAGTTAATCAGTTCTGTGGTTACCAGCTGTTTAAAAAAATCTTATAAAATTGTAAACACAACTTAAACAATAATTTGTTGACACTTTAATTTTTAACCTAAAAGTAGAAATATATCGTATTTTGTTTCTCTTCATTCCTGGCAGAAAATACTTAAACATCCTCACCATTCTGTCTAGTTTTCATTGGTGGAATAAACTGGCTTGTTCTGAGTTCTAGCTCCATCTTAGGCATAAAGTCAGCTCTCTGTCCTTGGCCAATCACTCTCTCTCAGTCCTAGGAAGAAAACAGTGGCAAATTACTTCTGAAACTTTCCTAACACAACTGCAGGGCCTAGGGCATTTAAAAACAACAACAACAACAACAACAACTGAAAGCACCAGAGAGTTACATCTGCTTGGAAGAAAAGCAGTTTAATACAATAAAAAATGTGTACTGGGCACTGCATTCAGTCATACCATGCCATCCTTGTAGTCTAGAATCACATTTGAAATACACATGAGACTTGAAATCAAGTTCCAAGGAGCTTATAATCTGCCCCCTTTTCAAATGGGAAAATTATTGCATGGACCTATCTCAGCACCAAACAGTCCCAATAGTCTATCTGTGGTTGTGCCATGAAATACAGTCCTGAGATACTTGAATAATATGATAATCTGCTCAACTGGATGATTATCTAATTTTCCATTGTGTATTTTATGAACACCGGCATCATGGTTTCATTATAGTTAATTCTAGGGCTTCTGCATTGCAGTATTTAGCCAGAGCTTGCAATGTTCCTTTTAAGCCAATCTGAGCCTGGGAGAACAGTACTACATTGTTTGCATATGCAGCAAATGAATTATTATTCATTTCCCTGCTTGTTGATGGGGCAGAGAGGATGATAACGACTATAGGAGTGATGTAAGAATTATATAATAGTGTCGAAGTGTATCCTGCCCAAACTCCTCTGTTAACAGATATATCTTTAATATAATGACCCTGAGAGACACACTTGCTCCTTATAGTGAAGTGCCTTATAATTTATACATAAAAAAGAGTTTTCTGTCTATGGTGGTATTTAAGAGAAGGAAGCTGCTCTGAAAACTGTGAAGGTTCTTTGTGTGTGTGTGTGTGCATATGTATACACACATCCACCCACACACATAGATACATATGCATATATAGCTTCACACCTAGTTTTGAAGTATATTTCTCTGCCAAGTGTGCCAAATAAAAATATAATTAAAAATAGATTGGCACTTATGAATTCAGCTTTTTTCTTGGTCTAGCTAAATCTAAAACGTTTTGGACAGGTGTCTGACATGTATTTTGATAATATTAAATAGACTAATATGGCAATACTTAGCTGAAAGAGTCTGATTATCTTTCCTATAAATAGTAACAGTTCAAGCAATTACTTTTTTCTTTCCTTTCCTTTCCTTTTTTCGAGCTATCTTGTAGCTTTAAAGCTTTTGAGCATTCCCATTTCAAAATGGCAAAGAAACAGGCTAATGGCAATGTGTTTTTTCTAGGTGCCTATGCATTAAGGGAAAATTTCCTTTAAATTAAGCTTGACAGTTTGACTCATGGAAAGGCAGACTGCCAATTACTTACAAAAGGTCCATCTCTGCTTAGCTTTTCCAGGTCAGCCAGGTCTGTTTAGTCCCCCTGCCATCAAACTGAACATAATATTTAAAAGCAAACAAACAGAAAATAATACTCATCAGAATAGTAGTTGTGGTTAAGTAGAACTCTGCATTCTGTAACAACAAAGGAGAGTTCATATTGATCATCTCTGCTTTATAGATTCGGAATTTTGTCTCTGGACCAGAGCTTTGCGCATACTCTCTAGACAAATCCTTTTAAGTCTGAAGAACTCGGGCTACTTAATAAACTAGAGTGGAATTAATAAGAATTATATTTTGAAGCTTTTATTTTTTAAATTTTATTTTTAATCTAAACTTTTCTTTTTCCTTTTTTGCAATTTTCCAAGTTTGGAAACATTTTCCTTTGAAAAGATACTTTAGTTAAATCAAAGGTTATGCACTCATCCATAACCTATGTTCATGAAAAATGTTTGCATAAATTATGTAAGGCAAAATTACATATACAAATATAAAGATTTAGAGAAAGGTATGAGTCAATATGCACAGAATTTTTGTGCCACTTGAAAAAACATCTGTAGTTTGATGTAATGAGTTAATAAGTGTCGTAAAACTGTAAGTAAGTAATATTGATATATCGTCCATCTCACCAAGATTACTCTGAGTCCTTCAGGAGAAGGGCAGTATATAAATCTAAATAAATAAATAAATATGATCATGATGTTCAATACTATCCACTATGAACTAATGGTTGGTAAAATTCACAGATTTTGCTGAAATGGATAAATTGATTTCTTTGATTAGAGACATTAACTACATTAATAGGTGACTGAAAGTCTCTTATGTAATTTTTGTGTGTGTAAAAATGAAAATAAAATTAAGTTGTGACTTATGGTTTTGATAATTAGATATGATAGATTATAGAAAGAAGAGTAAATTTAGGGTTAGGATTAGGGATTTTAGAATATATACATGCATACACAGTTATAACTGCTGTGAAGAATATCAAGCGTCATTTCTATATTTCTTCAACTTTTTTGTTTTCTTTCATTTTTTTGCTTTTTCGTTAATTTCTTTTTTTCCCTCTTACCTATATTAGTTTTTATTTTCGTTATCCTTCTTGTGTAACAGTTTTAATTTTATATATAATTAGCTATTGGTATCCGTGCTCTGCTACGGGTTTGGTATAATTAGGTGCACATGCCCAGTGGAGGAGGAGAGGCCTTGGAAATGATAGGCATCCGAAAGCACTTTGCAGGCCTTGTTCGGCCTCCCCCCTCGCGACCCCTGCCGTTTTTATAGAGCGAAAGGTTTTTATGGGGGGGGAGAAAAGTCGGACATCATAAGTCTTTTCAGAATCTTTATTCAAACAGTAAAAAAAGAACAAAGAGTACCAGTACCTACATTGCTGCCATAGGTACGGGTTCAATCGTGGCTTCCAAGCAGTTTTCCGGCATGGAGAAGCAGTTTTTTGCAGTCTCCTGACCTGTTGCTCCTAACCCCTCCATTAGTACTGTTCAATGAAAAATTCAAAACCAAACAGGAAAGCTGCAAAAGCCTCTAATCAGGAGAGGCTGCAAAAGTCCTCCAATCAAGAGAGGCTGCAAAAGTCCTCCAATCAGGAGAAAGGAAACAAACCATATTTTGTCCAATCACAACCTCTGGAATTAAA
>JANHFO010003462.1:31071-46343 GCA_032468095.1 Pareas carinatus | reverse complement strand
CCCCATTTCCCACATTTTTAGTCTGGTGAAAGAGTAAAAATATTGGAATGAGCTTTTGGAAAAGGGCATGTGTGTATCAGGAGCTTTTAAACAGGAAATGCATAAATAAAAATCCTGTCTAAGAAGTCTTGTTTGTGAATGCTCTAGGAAACACTAGCAATGGCTTGTTCTTTCATTGTTTTTATATGCTGCTGTGCCAAAAGGTGTCTTGCAGTTTTGTCAGATCTTTTCTTCTGCCAAAGATTTTTTTGTGTGTCTTCCTACTATATGCTCAGAACAGTTACTTCAAGCCTATCTTAGTGATATTGAGTTCAATGTATTGTTGCAGGTTCATTGGCTCTGAGGTTCCACTGGTTCGTCAACTATCCCTTGACTCTTAACAGAAGGAAAGCCATGAAGTTTTGAAAAACACCCATGAGAATAGTTTTTTCATGTTGCATTCCAATAGGATTAAATTGATTTATAGAAAGTCAGAGAGGAACTTGTTGCTAGAAAGATATTTGTACAGCAAATGAGTAGGATACATAAACATGAATGTACACACAGAAATGCAAATGTTTTTTTTAAAGTAAAGGAAAGAAGAAAAAACAAAAGTTACAAAATGCAGATACTACTTGGAAAGTTTATAGAGAAATATGTTAAATTTGTAATAAATGTACACTATTTCACTGGAAAAGCTATCTCTTTTTTTACTTTTAGAAATCCAACTGAATTGTCCAAAAGGTGCTTTTTCAAAAGGCAACTGGACTTTCTTTGCTTTTCTTTGAAGATGTTTTGCTTCTTAGTCAAGAAGCTTCTTCGGTTCGGTCAGAATGAAGAAGCTTCTTGGATGAGATGCGAAACATCTTCAAGAAAAAAGAAGGAAAGTCCAGTTACCTTTTGAAAAAGTATCTTTGGAACAGCCATGACCTGGATGACTGAGAATCTCCATAAACATCAAGTTGAATTGAAGCAAATATAGTTTTACAGCTGTTTAACACTTTAGCACTTTCAAAACAGAAAGTCAATTACCAAAAATCAAATTTCAGATTAACTAAGAAATCTATGTAATACAGGTAAATATTCATAGTTAAAAAGCTTAGTACCCTTATTTTAACAGTCCCTAAACCTTAAATGCAGAATTGTACTCCATAAATGCTTTTCAGATTCAAGTATTGCTGGAAGAAAAATCTGGTCCGGTTCCAAGCCAGAAAGACATTGAAACGAATTGGAAGCAGACTGCATGAAAGGCAGTCTTCATTTTATTTAGTAGGTAGAAACAAACAGTGGCAGCAACATGTTTCTGGGATAGCTGACAAAGTGGGGTTGGGAATTGGTGAATTTTTATACATTCTCTGGGGCTTCGTGATTGAGTTTCTTGCGCAACACTGTCTTAATATTTTAATAGATTTTCCAAATTCCTATGGGGATCATAGCTTGCTTTTCAGGCAAAGGCAAAATGCAAATCCTAGATGTTTGTACGAGTTAATGTTAACTATTGTGTTGCTTGTTTGGCGTTCTTGGCCCGTCCTTTGCCTATGAATAGAGCAGCCTGGCTTTCTGAATGGATAAAAATTGCCATACCTAAAGACTAGTCTAAAGAGGCTGTTTCCTATAGCAAGAAGACTGGGAGCTGCTTTCTGTTTTTAAGATGTTTCTCCCTTTCTCCTTTTGGGAAAATATTCTATTCTGCCTTGAATGAAATATTCTGCAGAATATTTCATTCTGGAGAGGGGGGGGTGCCTTCCCGCACTATCATCGTAACAGTTTTTCATGTAGAATTCATTTTTATTATTTAAAAAAATTCTATAGCCTTCCTATTCACACACAGTAACATTGGCACACATGCAAATTTCTGGCCACCTTGTCAATAAGAAAAACTATTCTTACCATGAGCATAAAAACATTCATCTGCTCTTAAGAAACAAAATAAAATAAACCCAATTTATTTCTGTTTTCTCAGGGTGAATGAGAAGTAGTAGAAATCACAGTAGGTTCCCTCATCCTCTCATCCCTCCCCTTTGGCAATATTTTTGGACAATTTGATTAGCATGAAAATGTCAAAATTTCATATGGAGGAGCTTTTCAGGTCAATTATTTGCATTGTGTAATTTGTGTTCCATTAAGCAAGTCTGCATAACAGAGCTGTGATTGTTCTGAGATGCTCATATTTTTTGGGTTAACTTTTTTTTTAAAAAAAAAAAGCTTCCTGAAAGCTATGGATGTTCTTTTCAAAAATTCGCATATGTCTTGAACATTTTGTCTTCCTCATCCTTCATCTCTGCTTTTTCTGCTTTCTGCTTTCTGGTGATTGCTTTTCTTACAACATAGTGATTATAGCAAATCATGGGTATTCAAGATGGTTGTGATGGTAGCCATTAATCGAGCTGCCAAAAGGCCTTTTTTAAAAGTGCAAACCTACAGTTCATAAATTTAGCCATATTCTACTCAGTGAAAGACGTTTTTTTTCTAGAGTCTATGAGTCTGCTATGAAAAATTATGTTTCAGTTTAACTATGTGCCAGATGTATGTTCAGAGTTCAACCGTCCTTTGATATTTTTAATGGGCATCTTTTGCACGGTTAAAAACCAGAAACTTTTCCTATTTGCAATCAGAAGCTCTCCCAGGATTAATAGTTCAAAAATTGTTTATAGCCCTGTTCACATATTCATTAATACCTTTTCAGAAAATAAATGTGTTGAGTAACGAAGCTGGACTCTTCAATTCCCACTCATTATTTTCCAAATCTGTAAAGAAAGGGCATATAGTTAAACGGAAAAAGAGAATGGTAGCATTGATCCATCTTCTCTTCTTCCTCTTCTCCCACCAGCATCATCATAGTACCATCATTATTTTTGTAACTACTGAAAGCACAAACCAAACCTCCTAATGAAAAGCTATTGATTCAACTCTCTGAGTGAAGCTCTGAAGTCAAAGTATCTATTGTAGATTTAGTTAGGGTGATTATGAAGCCAATGTCAAGTAGTTAACTAGCCAGATTGTACAGCAATATATTAATATTCTTATTAAAATATAATATTTTTATATAAAATTCAAGGCAGAGCGCATGCCTCATACCTCCACCTCCTATTTTCCCAACAAAATCCTATGAGGTTCGTTGGCCTTAAAACGACTGGCCCAAAGTCATCCAGCTGGCCTTTATGACACTTAGTCAGGCCTAGAACTTACAATCTCCTGGTTTCTGTGCATATTGGTCAAAAATTACATTTTTAGCATTACTGTTGTATGGTGCAGTGGTTAAAAGCAGTACTGCAGGCTATTTCTGCTGACTACCACCTGCCATTAGCCATTAAAAGTTCAGCAGTTCGATTCTCACTGGCTCAAGGTTGACTCAGCCTTCCGTCCTTCTGAGATCGGTAAAATGAGGACCCAGATTTTTGGAGGCAATATGCTGACTGTGTAAACCACTTAGAGAGTACTGTAAACCACTGTTAAGTGGTATATAAGCCTAAATAATAATAATAATTTGTGAGCTGTCAGTAAAGGTAGATGCTAAATTTATGTGCTATTTCGAAAATGTTGATAATTGTATTTTAGCATCTCTATTTCATTTGTATTACAATCTATGAGGGCAATTCAGAAAAATCCATTTGGTTATCAATGACAGACACTAGCTATTACGTACATGGCAAAAAGAATAGACAAAGAAAGCAAAAATATAAGGCTTTAATGGAAGAGATTAAGAACCTGGAATTAAAACTGCAAAAAGATCCACATAAGAAAAGATTAAAAAAACAAATGGAGATAAACAAACATGAATTAAATTTGTTGGAGTCAGAAAGAGTGGCACAACAAATAAAAAGTGCTAAGCAAAATTTCTTTGAAAATGCAAATAAACCAGGGCATTGGTTATCATACAGATTTAAAAAAACAAAGAAAAAAAGAAGGATATGTAAATTGAACAATGAAATAGGAGAAATGGAGTATGCAAATGTTCAGATGATAAAAATAGTAAGAGACCATTATGCAAAGCTATATAACAAAGAGAAGATAGATCTAAAAAAAGTAAGACAATACTTGAAGAAAAGTCAAATACCACAAATTTCTGAAGAACATTAGATAATGTTGAATGAAGAAATAAAATTGATAAAACTGACAGAAGTGATAAAAAGGCCTTTGAAAAATCCCAGGACCAGTTGATATATCAGCAGAAGTCTATCAAGCACTGCAAGAGATATGGATTGAACCATTAAAGGAATTTTACCATGACTTACTGATGGATTACAAAATACCAAAAACTTGGTTGGCAGCTAATATTGCTTTAATTCCAAAAGAAGGGACAGATTTGACTCAGATCAAAAATTACCACCCAATTTCCTTATTAAATGTAGATTATAAAAAGTTTGCATCAATAATGGCTGAGAGATTAAATACAGTTTTGAAAGATTTCATACATGAAGATCAAAATGGATTTTTACCTAAGAGGCAGATCAAGAATAACTTAAGGACAATATTGGATGTTTTGAAATATTATGAAATGCAACCAGGGAATCAACTAGCTCTGGTCTTTCTGGATGCACAAAAGGCATTTGACAATCTTTCCTGGAAGTTCCTGTTTCAACAGTTGAGAAATGATGAATTTTGGGTGGAACTTTATAGAAATGATTAAGACTATATATGATAAACAATCAGTCAAGATAATAGTTAATGGAGAACTAACAGGGGAATTTGAAATAAAGAAAGGCACAAGACAAGACTGTCCGATATCTCCATTACTATTTATCTTGACATTAGAAATTCTGAATAGAAATGTGAGAAATGATGTAGATATTAGAGAACTGAAAGTTAAAGATGAAACATATAAATTGCAGGCATTTGCAGATGACCTGGTCTTTATTGTGGAGGAACCAATAGTCATGATACCAAAATTGGTAAATAAAATAGAAGAATATGGGGAGGTGGCAGGACAAAAAATTAACAAAGAGAAAACTAAAATTATTGTTAAGAATATGACAGAAAAACAGAATGAAAGATTAATAGAGAATATGCATTTACAATTGGTAAAGAAGGTAAAATACCTAGGAATATATATAACAGCTAGATGCTCAATGTTAAAAGAAGATAATTATGATAAATTGTTGACTCGAATTAGGTCTGATTTGGAAAGATGGAAAAACTTGCAGCTATCATTGTTAGGGAGAATTGCCGCAGTGAAAATGAATATTTTACCAAAACAATTATTTGTTTTTCAAACGATGCCAATAAGTTTGGGAAAGAAATTTTTGATGAATTAAGTACATGGATAACAAAATATATATGGCAAGGAAAAAAAGCAAGAATAAAGTTGAAATTGTTACAAGACAACAGGAAAAGAGGAGGTTTGGGCCTGCCAGATTGGAATTTATACTACCAGGCATCTGCTTTAACATGGATTAAAGTATGGATAATGTTAGGGAATAAGAGGTTGTTATACACAGAGGGGCATGATCTACAACTAGGATGACACTCTTTTTTATGGTATGGTTAAAATAAGATTCATAGATATTTTCAAAACCACTACGTGAGGAATGCTTTATATAAGATATGGGAGAAAGTTAAAGAAAAAATATACATGAAAATCCCAGAGTGTCTCTACTATGGAAGCCTTTGTACATCCAAATTAGTTTGATGTGGAAAAAACTTGTGGACATATAAGGATATTTTAGATTTGGACAGAAATTTGAAATCTAGACTAGCACTGGAAAATCAGGGTATGAAACTTACATTATGGTCATATCTGCAGTTAAAAATTAGATATGACAAAGATGCTAGAACAAAAGAGTTTGAAATCTGCCTGACAGAATTTGATGAGTTATTGCTGACTAATGATGAAAAATTGATAAATAAAATGTATAATTTTCTGTTAGATAGAAAAATGGAAGACAAACAAGTTAAGGAGACTATAATAACAACTTTCCTATTGATATTGACAGATGGCAGAAATTATGGGAGAAAAATTTAAGGACGACTAAAGCTATGGCATATAAATAGAATTTGTATAAGATGTTTTATAGATGGCATATGACATCATGCAAATTGTCTAAGATGATTAAAGAAGTGTCAGATTGGTGTTGGAAGTGCAAAGACAACACAAGTATGTGGGAAAATACTGGAAAAAAATACATAACTGGTTACAAGAAATGACAAAGGAATAGATAAACTTTAAACCTGAACTTTTTTTGTTGGGTATTCTTCCAGAACAATTTAATAAACAATATGTGTATTTGACAATACACGTCCTGACAGCAGCTAGGATTGTCTTTTCTCAAAATTGGAAGAATGAAAAAATAATACAAGATGAAGAGATAATTAGAAAAAAATTAGATTGTGAAGAAATGGATAGATTAACGTTGATGCTGAAGATCAAAGAAGCATCGGTACACTTCAAAACATGGAATAATTTTTATGAATAGTTAGACAAGAAATGGAAGGAGTAGGTTTGGAAATGTACTAGTAAGATGAACTAGGCATTGTTGAAAATTTGTAAAAATGTATACCTAGATGATTAATGCTGATCGAAATTTTGAAGTGCTTGTTTATGTTTTTGGTTTGTTTTGATTAAAACCAATAAAATTCTATATAAAAAAATTAAAGTTCTGCTTCTGCGAATGTCTATCATTGATAACCAAATGGAGGGGTTTTTTTCCACATTGCCTTCGTATGGAACATTCAAATACTAGGAATCTCAATCCTTGGCACAAAAATGATTAAGAAACTCTGCTCTAAAACTTAGTGGAATTAACTAATTTTACATATATAACACACTGAGCTATATTAAATTTGGATGAGATGAATTTTCATTCTGAGAGGTTTTATTGCTGCTTTAATTGTGAAGAAATGAAGAGAAATGGAAACCCACCGAGACATTCATCCTCGAGAATGAGAAATGTAGCACTTTTTCCATTGTTTGTGTCTGAAAGAATTTGTCAGATATTCACATCAAACTGTAAGAGATAAACTATTGTAACTCTCTTGAAACAACAATAAAAAATTCCTAGCATTTGAATGTTCCATATGCCATTATAATAGTAAATCTCTAGATATAAATTATATCATTGCCAGAAATGCATTCCTGTGTCATGACAGGCACCAGGTGTTTCATTCCCACTTTTTTCAGACAGAGAAAAAGACCTGTGAGAGACCATCACAAACGAAGCAAAACTGATTCTGCCAAGATTAAAACTTCTGTTTAGGAAAGTAAATGCCAGCTGTTGCATAGCTAAGGTGAGGTAAATTGTCTCACTAGTGAAAAAATACTGCCAAGGCCTTGCTAAAAACCTAGGCAGCACAACCAGGTGTGTTTTGTGCAGTAGTAATTGGAAACCTGGAAAGTTCAAAAAAGTCAACTTCTTTTAAAAGGCAGAGAAATCTCAAAAATATTTTTGAAAGGAGTACAGGTCATTGCTAACTGAAGAAACATGTTTGTCATGTAGAAAGTCACTGACATAAAGGTTACATACTTGAACGTGATTTCAACTCCAGTGAACTTTTGCTGAGACAGAGCATCTGACACTTCATGGGTCAGGAAACATCTTAGTAACTTAATTTTAGCTATACTCCAAAATCTGAAAACAACTCCAGGTGTTACCTACAAACCAAGTTACATAGAAATCTTACTGAAAACTGGATGTGGCATTCAATTCTGTCCCTGCATAAAGGAAGATGATAAATATGAATGTGGATCAATTAAGTGTGACAGGTCAAAGATAACAAGTCTGACCACAACCTGCCAGATGATTGATTGAAAAAAATTACATCTTGAGATAATTTTTTTGTTCTTCAAGAGTACAGCAGTTGGTTGTAGGGGCACTGTTTTGCATTTATTTGAAATATTTGATTTTGAAAAAGGGGTTTTTGATGTTTCTGACAACCCAGAACATATGGTCTGTTGTCAGTCAGATCTAGTTTTAGAATAACTGTAAGTAAAGCTCATATCCTTGACAGTCATTAATTTCATCTTTCTTATAAATATGTGTACCTAAGAAAGAAAAATGGTTTTAATTTTACCTCAGCCATTTCATACAGAGGAAGTGGGAAATTCTGTACATGAGACCTATTTGATTGTGACTATCAGTAGGAGTAGGTAATAGGAAAGGTAAGAAGGATAATAGTAATTCAGCCCTACTTCATGATTAGATAGCCTTAGGCATAAGACTGGGGTGGGGAAATTATGTGTTTAGCAGAGTGGTGGCAGAGAGGAAAAACATGCCTAGTTGCTTTGGCATACAATGCCCTATAGCGCCATACTGAGGAGAGAAACTGAAAGAGTTTGTGTCCAGGAGGTGAGAGGTCTATAAATATTTTCTCAACCCTCTTTTTGGCTTGTGCAATATACAGGTCCTCAGTGGAATGCAGTCTGGTTGCAACTGTTTTTTCTGCAGTTCTAACTATCTATTGAAGTATGTACTTGTTCTGTTTGGTTGCTGTACCAAACTAGATAGTTGTAGAGGTGCAAATGACAGACTCAACAATTCCTTTGTAGATCTGTATCAGCAGCTCCTTCGTCAATCCGAACTTTCTGAGTTGGCCGAGGAAGAACATTCTTTGCTGAGCCGTTTTAATGATGATTTAATTGTTAGGTGTTCATTTCAAGTTTTGGGAGATTATAGAACCCAGAAGCTTGAAGGTCTCTTCTGTTGCTACTGCGTTGCCTAATATTGTAAGAGGTAGTAGAATAGGAGGGCTCCTCCTAAAATCATCAATCATCTCTACAGTTTTAAATGTGTTCAGTTCTAGATTGTTCCAGCTGCACCACAGGACTAGCTGTTCAACCTCCCATCTGTATGCAGATTCATCACCATCTCGAATGAGACCAATGACTGTTGTATCATCTGCAAACTTCAGTATTTTAACAGAGGATCCTTTGATATGCAGTTATTGGTTTAGAGAGAAAAGAGTGTTGAAGAGAGCACACAGATCTGAGGGGCTCCTGTGCTAATTGAACAGGTATTTGGTGGGATTTTACCTAGCTTTACCTACTGTTTTTTATCTGTTAGAAAGCTTATAATCCACCTGCAAGTGTGGTTACGCACAGCTAAGTAAGTCAGTTTAGAGAGAAGGATTTTTGGAATGATGGTATTGAATACCGATCTGAAGTCTACAAAAACAACCTTTGAATAGAACCTTGAGGATTAACAATGTTGTAAGAAGTGGTGTAGTGCTATATTAACATCATCATCTGCTCAACTCATTTGTGTGATAGGCAAATTGCAAGGGTTCTAGATGTGGATCCGTAATGATTTTCAGCTGGGCCATTACTAACCTTTTGAAGGTTTTCATAACTACAGATAGCTACAGTCTGTAGTCATTCAGCTCCTTGATGGAGAGTTTCTTGAACAATGGACTGATAGTAGAGTGTTTGAAACAAGAAGGGATATAACACATCTCCAGTGATTTATTAAAGATGTGAGTGAAAATGGGTGTGCACTGCCTAAGTCCTGGAGGATAGCATTGTTTAATTGACAGGAACTGGAGATAGACTGCCCCACATATTACCAGGTCCTATAGAATCCAGTGCCCAAGCTGATTAAGCGAAATCAGCTTAAATATTAAATGTACTATCATTGATTTGAATAATATGAGAGCAAAAACACTAAGAGTCTAGCTGTGTTTAGAAGAAAAACCAGCCACATTGGACATTTGTTCTTAAAAGCATATTACTAACAACCCTTAAAAAGAGCTTTAATAAAATATGCTGATGAGATTTATACTTTATCATACAGATCCCCTTTTTAATTTATTAGGGCTTTCACCTTAGATTTATATATATATATATATTTATACATATACACATACACACACACACAAACACACATGTACATACATACATATACACACACTGAAATTGAAATTCTTTTGTAAAAGTTTAAATGGAATAAATGTGTCTAATTTACTAATGCTCAAATGACATGTTAATTTCCCCCATATTTTCTATTTCATTTCTATTTAAATGAATTGCTTGCCTTGTTAACTATCATTATGAAATATATATTAAGCATTAACAGCTCTATTCTTGTTGCACATTTATTAACTAATTTCAGTCTAAAGAGATAATTTATTGAATGCCATGACTCTAGTCTTTCGGCTGTAGCTTTCTAAATGAAATATATACATCCTACCAGACACATTGCAGAGATTAAATGGAAAAATAGTACATCCGCACTAAAAGCTGGATAATTTTGTCTAGAAAAACATGCAGGTTAATGTCTACTGGAGCCACAAGTGAGTATAAATGATCTGCATGTGATGCAACGTAACGTATTTTGAAATGATACAATTCAAGTAAAATGGATTGCATAAAATCGTATTGTCCTGTGCATTCTGAAATCAAAATTGAAAACAAAGAATTTAGAATTAGAATTAGAATTAGAATTAGAATTATTAGAATTAGAATTAGAATTTATCGGTGTGTCTGGACACACAAGGAATTTATATCCGGTGTACATGCTCTATACTTACATACAGGCTATAATTGACAAACTATGATTATAATCATAAAAAACATTCATAACCATAAAGTACAATTATCATGTCATCATATTATAAAGTACAATGTCACAGAACTTTTCATCATGTTACAAAACACATTCATTATGCCATATGATACATTTTTGTGATTGGTTTGGAACAGTCTATATTTGAACCATCATAGGAATACTAATAATCACTCTAAAAGTCAAATTAGAATGCTAAATGAAATAACTATTATATATCATAAGCAACAAGTTAATTGTCATATAAATAAACAAATGGGTAATAGGTAATAAGTAATAAGAAAGATGAGAAGGATAATAATATATTCCTACTAGATAATTTAACAGTGTTGTGGAAGTTAGTTGTTTAGCAGATTGATGACATGGTGGAGGAAACTATCCTTTTGTCTAGTTGTTTTGGTTTGCAATTCCCTGTAGTGGCGTCCAGGGGAAAAAAGAAACAGATTACGTCCAGGATGCAGTGTCTATAATTATTTTCGCAGCCCTCTTTCTGGCTCATTCAGTGTATAGGTCTTCAGTGGAGCGGAGGTTTGTAGCAATTATTTTTTCTGTAGTTCTAATTATCCTTTGAAGTCTGTGTTTATCTTGCTTGGTTGCATTGCCAAACCAGCCAGTTATTGAGGTGCAGATTACGGAGTCAATTATTCCTTTGTAGAACTGTGTCAGAAGTTACTCATCCTCCTTCCCTCCCCCTTCCCCTCCTCCCTCCTCTCCTTCCCACTCTTCCTGCTCTTGTAGCAGTCAGATTTTGAGCAAGAAAGCAAACTCAAATTCCCAGCTCAATCATGAAGCCCACCAAGTGATTTCAATACTCCTCTAAAGCCTAACCTCCCTTACAAGATTATTGTGATAAGAAGGTATGAGAAAGAGATTAACACTTGAGAAAACTGGAGTGCCAGAGAGGGACTAAGGCATTTTATACTGGTGCTAAGGTACAAGTATGTGCCTTCTCTCATTCTCTGTGAAAAAGCATACTGCAAGGGGGCCGTGTTCACCATATGGAATGGCAGCAACTTAGCTTTTGGAATGCATAAACCGTCTCTCAACACAAACCACCAAAAACAACTGTCTTAGTGGCAGGTCTGGGTTTCTTTCATAAAGCTTACTTTCTTTTCCCTAAAGTAACTTTTCAGAAGACATAGTCATGAACAATGCATTGTTCTCTGTGCCATTTTTTTACTTTGATCTCTATAATTGGATGAACTATAGCTTATGTTAGAACCTAAAGATTTCATTCAAAAAATTACAAATGCAAGCCAGCACTTCTCATTTCATTAAACCAGCTCCGCCAATTACATATATAAGTTTTAGCCGAAAGAACAGTTTTATTTCTTACCTTTTTTTAACCCATGTTCAATTTGGGGCTAGGGGCCCATTAACATTAGATTAGATTTTATTTAATAAAAAATTATTTCAGGCAGGAAGGAGCCCCCAAAGTCACATAATATTTCAAAATAGCTTAATAAACTTGAAAGATCAAATATCAAAAGCAGGGACGGGCAGAGTGACATCACACATGTCATGATGTCATTATATGTGATGCAAAATACATTCTATATACTTCTCTCATAAGCAGATACAAATTACTTCATCTGCGTTAATTTATTTAATGAGATATTCATGCATGGAATATTGTTGTGGATTCTAGTGGATGCTATAGCCTAAGACAGTGTTTAACACAAATCTATTTGTCTCAAAGTTGCCAAGGTTGAAAAAAAAACTGGCCTAGAACAGTGATTTCTTTTTGCAGTCTGATAAGTCATCTAAAAAGGGAAGAAGAGAAAGAAAATATAAACATTGAACTTTCCTTATAAAAGTAATCACTTTTGAATATTAAACTTGGATAATTAATTGGTTGTTCAGTCAAAAGGCAGATTTTCAACAGCAAAATAAACAAGGATGCTTGTACTAACCATATTTTAAAACATGCAATCTGTTATAGATGCATTAAATCTCCTTCTATGTTTTCCCCAAACAATTCTTCCTGCAAATATGTTATAGTTAATTAGCAGAATCCCAACTAATGAGACTTAGATTCCCAACAGTCCACTATCATGTATCATAAAGAAAAAAATAATAATTAGGCAGGTTGAGTAAATACCTTAAAGAATTACATATTACCATTGGTAACGATAAACAGCAGAAACTGAAGGATTAGAGGATTCTTTTTTATATAAATCTATTACAGTCTCTCTCATGATGTATGAAGAAGCCTAAGATTACATGTAGGGTGTTAAAAAAAGTATTAAATCAGTGTTATGAAACATGGACATGGAAGAGAGGTTCACATTCAGGGATCAAAGAATTCCATCTCCCGGTAAGTCAGGTTATAAACCTGGAAGGCAAAATCGACACATCAAACATGCCATTGTTTAACCTAAGTTAATTCATTTAGATCTCAGATAAATTCAGGTCAGGAAAAATGTGTTCACTTTGGCACTCATATTTGCTTATACATTGCCAACGGGTACTCAGTGGAAGCCATCAATCACACAAGCATAGAACAAACAAGGCTTAAAAAATGGAATGTAATCTTAACCTCTTGGGATATAAAACTGGAAATCTTGTTAACTCTTTAAAAAAAAGAATTAATAGTTCCTTTTCTTTTTTCCTGTTAAACTGAGCTTGAGAGGACTCGATATTGCATAGTAAAGGGAGAATTATTTTATCTGGGCATTGGAATAAAGGAAGACAGGGGCTGTTTTTAGCCAAGTAACTGCTGGGCTACAGTATCTTGCCTGATCCCTGTTACTTTAGTAATGTTGGCTGGGTTTGCCTCTCTCTGATTCTGATATTCCATCCTTCCAAAGTCGGTAAAATGAGGACACAGATTGTTGGGGCAATATGCTGACTGTGTAAACCACTTAGAGAGTACTGTAAAGCACTGTTAAGCGATATATAAATCTAAATAATTAATAAATAATAAATAATAAACTAACAGTTTGTTGGTAGATTAAAGTTCTGTTTTTAGCTAAGTTGCAGAATCACAGCTACAATAGCTTTGTGCCAGAGTAAATGGAAAAGAAAATAATCTTCTAAGTGTTTCCAAATCACATGGTAAAAGAAAGTATTAAAGGAGCTAATGGATATATGGATTTCAATATAATTGTTTTCAATTATGCGATATTAACACTGAAAACTTTTGTAAAATATTAAGTATTTATTGACAGAGGAAGTTAAAGTAATTTAAAAATAATGTGCATCTGCTCAAACAAACTTTAAACAACTTCTTCTACTGATTCAGTTGGCTCACAATCAGTATAAATCTTTGATGTAAAACCGGAGGAAAAAATTCTTTACTCTAAAATCTGAAACTTTAAAACCCCTTTACTCTAAAAAAGATAATCCTATATAAAGACATTTCTGAAATCAATATTGTTTAGACTGCTTTTATTCAGTAGTGTACATTAATATATTATAAGCCTCATAAAACATCAATGTATCTCAGAAGCCCAACAGAAAGGACTTTTTAAAAGAATTTAGAATTGGAATGCAGATACTATTTCCACATTATTATAAAGAAAAGAGAACTGAGAACTAATTAAATATAAGATAGTATTTGAGGATAAATAGAAATAATAGAAATTTATTTAATTGTAGTGATAAATGGAAACTAATAGAAATCTTTTTTTAAAAAAGAAGTGGATGTACAGAAATAACCTCATGCAAGTCTAAGAGCACTTTTTGTTGTTCATTAAAACAACTGGTCTTTTTATGCTTCCTCAAGAAACTGGTGCAAAAATTGAGGTTTTAAAATTTGTGGAGAAGATCTATCCATAAAGTTATCAGGAGCCGGCACCAACATGATAACATATATTCAATATCATAATCTTTAAGAATTGTATTAACTTTAATGAGACAACATATCAAAGCACTCACAACTATTTCAGACTGCTTTGATGAATAGCAGAATGGTGCTTATCTGGCATCTAGTCTAAAACACTTTGAATAAGTTTCAAAGTACATACAGTCTTATGGAAATAAGATGAATTTATGGATTTGATTGTTAAGTTAGGGATGTACTTGCAATTTTATCTTTCCAAAGTGCTTTAGAGTATGTGGGAGTACATATTCATAGGTATTCATCTGTCGCATCTTAAGGTAATTGTACCTTTTGCTGAGATTACTCAGCAGCTGCAGATTGCACACTATGAAGGTAATTTCTACTATACTTTCATTCCCAATAGTCTTCTAAATATATCCTTAAAACCATAGCAATTCAACTATTTCCACTTATGCTCCCTAAATAAATTCATTTGTTTAGGCCACTTTAAAACAGCTGCCATTACATATAAATGCAACTATAGGCTTGGGAATTTGACATTGTATTGCTGAAAGGAAGAACTGTTAGATGGTTGCATTTGTAGACTTAAACAATGATGTGTCTACCTGGTCAGGGAGGGGAAGATGTGTTGGTAATACTAACAATAAAGAATTTCAACTGACAGGAAGTCCAGGAAGTGAACTTTCCTAGAGATTGCCCCTGCCCTATCATAGTCTCAGAGGTGAAGCAGGCTCCCAATTTTTCTGGCTTTTCCAAAGAACATTGAAACCTGACTCTGTCAATTGGCAAGGATGATAATGCAAATCTGGTGTGTGTTTGTGTGTGTGTGAAGGGCAGCTCCTCTAACTGTTTTAACTTTTTAACATCTTTATTTTGATCTTGTTTTTCATTCCATTTTTATTCTTGTTTTTTTAACTATGCCTTTTACACCACTGCCTGTTTTTTTTTTAATAGAAAAAGTTTTTATTGGTCAACAATAAACAAAATTATAGCTTACAATATGTAGAATTTTCAAT
>JANHFO010003461.1:84198-96514 GCA_032468095.1 Pareas carinatus | reverse complement strand
ATCCCTCACTCTCGGGGCCAAAAAAAGCAGGACAGTTCTGGAGCAAAATGCCAAGGTCATGCTAACAGTTTTCTTTGATTCCCGTGGGATGGTGCATCACAAGTATGTACCACAGGGCATAGCCATTACCAAGGATTACTACCAGGAGGTCCTTCGTCGCTTTCATGATGGTGTGCAACACAAACAACTGGACCTATGGGTAGCAACAACCTGTCAGCTTCATCAAGATAATGCACTTGCCCATTCTTCACATCTGATTCAGACTTTCTTGGCCAAACACAACATTCCTGTAGTTCATCAGGCTCCCTATTCCCCTGACATGGCTCCATGTGATTTTTGACTATTTCCTAAATTGAAAATGCAGCTGAAAGGGACTCAATTTGAATCAAGAGAAGACCTTATGCAGAACACGACGGCTCAGCTGAACACCACTTCAAAACAGTGTTCCAGCGGTGTTTCCAACAATGGTGGGACCGCTGGGAGAAGTGTGTGCATTACCAAGGGGACTACTCTGAAGGAAATTAGAGTAAATGTATTTTGTATGAATAAATGTAGTTTTGCTGACCAAAAGTTCGATATTTCTTGAGCAGACCTCGTAGATATGCATTCTCCCAGCATGAGATAACAATCCTCTCAACATTCACAAAGGACAAATACATATTCTTGTAACAGAAAACAGCATCAGAAGTCATTCAGCCTTTAAAGATCAGTCCAATTATTCATAGGACCCTTTCGGAACTTTCCTCTAAGTTCAGGTAATACATATTTAAACACAAAGACATAAAGATGTTTAATAAATTATATATTAAAATGACAAGGCAGTCATTTTTAAAAGGGATTCCTAATTTTCTTATCTGTTTCTAAATCTGATCCCTGCCAAAGTACCCCCCCACACCTCTTTTAGTAAGTGAATTTTCTCTTCTGGAAGAAACACATCTCTCTTCCTACCTCTATAGGTGTGTGAGTTAAAAGTTTTCTATCCAAAAAATAAATTTTGATTTCCTATTATTATTAAAGGAAAACATTTTAATAACATGTATTTATAATGCAAATAAATGATTAAACATTCCCCGGCACACAATGAACAATAATTTTAAAAGAGAAGTATTATGACAGAGAACCAGCAGTCAAACAAATGCTTATACTTTAGTTTATGTACCTTAGCAGATTGGCCTATAGTCATCAAGTGCCTACATATGGTATACATATGAACTGTACCTAAAAGAAAAAATATTTTTTTAAAATATATATACCATAGTTCTTTATTGTGATGAATTTTGTGAATAAATTAGAACAGGGGTGTCAAACTCAATTTCATTGAAGGCCTGTTGTGTCCCGGCGCGGACGGTCCCGGATCGCTACCTTTGGACGTGCCGGCTCCTGATACGCCAGATGCAAGCACGGAAGAGCCGGCAAACGAGAGTGACGAGGTGGAAGAGGAATCAGCTGTGGATTCCCTCCTCCACAAGCGCCATAGACGGCGCCTGCATAGACAGACAGCGCTGGAACAGCAGATGCCAGTGATTGGTCGCAGGCGGGGGCGGGGCAGGCGACAGCTGCCCACGGCGGGACTTTAAAAAACAGCTGGCTGCCCGCGGTAGCCAGCTTCAGCAACAGCGTTCTTGGATCCGGCCTGAGCTTGTGGAATTTGACTTCCGCTTTGGAGTTCGCCTTGGATTTCTGGACTTTGATTTCAGCTTTTGAGTTTGCCTTGGACTCTGGACTTTGTGTTCAGCTTTTGGACTCACCTTGGATTTCTGAACTTTGACTTCGGCCTTTGGGATTCACCTAGGATATCCGGACTTTAAATTCGATTTGTGGACTGACCGTGAGTTCCTGGACCTTGCCTTTGGCCTCCGGATTTGGCCTCGGCCCTTGGGCTTGGACTCTGTTTCGGGCCACCGCTGCTGTCTCCAGCCAAGGGATTCCGATCCCCCCACCTGCTCTGAGGTCGCACAGCAGCACTCCCTAACGCCCGGTGTAGTCCCGCAGCCCAGGCAGGGTGACACATGACTCCTGACCTCCCTTAAGCCCTGACTGAGCTCACGGGACAGAACAGATTGCCGAAACTGCAGACCGCCCCAACATGGACCAACTACGGACGGACAACGTGCAACTCACTCAGCAAGTGGCTACCTTGACGGCCCAGGTACAACAACTACTAGTGGTCACCGCACCACCACCACCACCTCCACGCCATGCCATCAATGCCCAGTGTCTGTCCCCGACAAATTCGACGGAAGGCCCACGCAATTCCCGGCGTTCTTTGGGCGATATCAGCTGTACATGGCACTGCGAGCCGAGGACTTTTCCAACGATCGGGTACAGGTGGGGTCTGTCTTGAGCCTACTGATCGGCCCCACCACCCGCTGGGCAACACCGCTACTCACTCAAAACAGCCCTCTGCTGGATGATTACGCTCAATTCTGCACCCAGTTCCACCTCATGTATGAGGACCCCCTCCAAGGCGCAAACCGCCTGCCGGCGCCTGAAGGACCTGCACCAGGGGAAGTCTCCTGTGCAGGCCTATGTGCAGAAGTTTCGGCTGGTCAGCCAGGACTCCACGTGGAACGAGATGGCTTTGATGGATGCCTTCCAGGATGGGCTGTCGGAGGAGATATTGGACGAGCTGGTTCGGATGGACCCTTCGGGGACTTTTGATGCTCTAGTTCTACTATGTCTGCGGATTGAGGCCCGGCTTCAGCAGCGTCGGTGGGTGCATCCCACGATCCCCCCACCTGTGTCCTCACCCCTGATGGCCTCGGCCCCGGCTGAGCCCATGGAGTTGGGCGCTGCCCGCCCTCGGCTTTCCATCGAAGAGAAAGACCAGTGGCGCCATCTTGGGCTCTGTCTGTACTGCGGGGTTTTGGGACATTTCTCGGCCACGTGTCCCGCGAAATGGCGGTCCCCCTCAACTCCACTCCCGGCCCGTGGCAACAAGACGGGAAACGAGTAGAGTCCGGTGGGGGGGGGGCGCCACAATCCGGACTGATTCGCCCCAGCACCTTCTTAGGCTACCGGATCTCCCCTGAGCGGCTGGCCATGGAACATGGGAAGGTATCTGCCGTCCATGACTGGCAACTGCCCCGACGCGTCAAAGATGTGCAATGGTTCCTGGGTTTTGCCAACTATTACCGGACCTTTATTCCAGAGTTTGCCGCGCTAGCTGCTCCGCTCACGCGCCTCCTCCAGAAAGTTCCGTTTCAGTGGGGACCAGTGGAGCAACAAGCTTTTGACCGGCTCAATCGCACCTTCCTCCAGGAGCCGATACTTCAACACCCTGACCCCGGGTGCCCATTCGTGGTGGAGGCCAATGCACCCAATGGGAGCCGTGCTACTACAGGCACGGGAGCTGCGCCTACCGCTCTCGAAAGCTCACCCCTGCTGAGCGGAACTATACTATTTGGGAGAAGGAGCTGCTGGCGATTAAGATGGCTTTCGAGGCCTGGCGGCACTAGTTGGAGGGGGCCCGACACCAGATCAAGGTACAGACCAATCATCGGAACCTGGAATTCCTGCAGACTGCACGTAAATTAAACCAGCGGCAGATCCGTTGGTCATGGTTCTTCGCCCGGTTTGATTTCCGCGTAACTTACGTGCCCAGCGGCGAGAACACGCGGGCTGACGTCCTGTTGAGAAAGCCATAATACACTCAACCCCCCTCATTTGTACCACTGCACACAATCCTTCCTGTGGGGGCTTTAGCCGCAGTGGGGGAGTCAATCGACCTACGTGCCGACCTGTTGGGAGGCCCAGCAATGGGACGAGTGGGCAGCCCAGTGAGTGCAGGAGCTGGGCGAAGGGTCCTCTTGGATGGTGGTAGATAATCTGCTCCAGTATCAGGACTGCTTGTATGGCCCTGCTGGCCCCCTTCGGGACCGTGTCATCTCGCAGTGCCACGACGGCCCCTCGACCAGACACTTCGGACTGTTCAAAACCCTGGACCTTGTCAGTTGGACATTCTGGTGGCCACAGCTTTGGCACGACCTCCACGCCTTCGTCACCTCCTGCGATACTTGCTGGCGAGCTAAGTACGCACCCCCGCCGGGTTACTCCACCCGTTGCCTACCCCCACTCGCCCATGGGGAATGGTCTCTATGGATTTCTTAACGGATCTACCGCCGTCCTCCCAGCACACCACGATTCTGGTGGTGGTAGACATGCTGACCAAGATTGCTCACATCATCCCTTGCCGCGACCTACCGTCAGCGTGAATTATGGCCCAGCTGTTCATCCAACATGTCTTTCGGCTCCACGGCCTACCAGACAACATAGTGTTCGACCAATGCACGCAGTTCACTGCCCGCTTCTGGAGGGAGTTGATGCGGGCCCTTCAGGTGCAGGTCTGCCTGTCTTCCGAAAACCACCCCGAGACCGACGGCGAAACAGAACGCGTCATCGGCCTACTAGAACAGTACCTACGCTGCTTTATCAACCAGCAGCAGGCAGATTGGACTGAGTACCTGGCCGTAGCGGAGTTTGCGTTCAATAACTTCCTCCACACATCCACACAGATAACACCATTCTTTGCTTCCATGGCGTTCCATCCCCGCTTATTTCCTCTGACGGCCCGGGAAGCACCCATTCTCACTCCACCCAAGTTTCTGGCAGTTGCAGGCTGTTCACCGGGTCGTACACCGGCACTTGGACAAAGCGAAGGCGGCTTACAAGCGGGTAGCGGACCGACACAGACGGGATACCTCACCACCTGTTGTCGGTGACCTGGTGTGGCTTTTCACGAAGCATCTACCCCTTGACGATCTGGCTCGGAAACTGGCTCCCCAATATCTCGGCCCTTTTGCAGTCGAGGCCGTCAGCAACCCGGTGGCCTATCGTCTAACGCTTCCGGGTCCCTGCGGGTACATCCCGTATTTCATCATTCATTGCTACTCCCCGTGCAACCCGTATGCGCCTTACGACCCCCTGCTCGCCCCCCGCCGCCTAGTCAACAGGCGCCACATGGCGGGTACACAGCATCAGGGACTCCGGGTGGCTGAAAGGCCGCTTCCAGTATCTGGTCACCTGGGAAGGACACGGCCCCGAAGCCTTCTCTTGGGAAGACGCGGCCCATGTGCACGCACCCGACCAAATCCTGGATTTTCATCGGCAGCGGTCACAACAGTTGCATAGCAGCAGAGCCGACCCGTCCGCTACTCCCTAATGCCTTGGGGGTGCCCCGGTGTAGTCCCGCAGCCCAGGCAGGGTGACACGTGACTCCTGACCTCCCTTAAGCCCTGACTGGGCGCATGGGACAGAACAGGGCCATTGCCACCACCACTGCAGAGGGCCGCCCCCCGCCATAACTGCCAACCCCCCATGGCTGCTCCCAACCCCCCTGTGGTCATCGCCAAATCCACCGTCTCACTTCACCACCCCAAGGTGGCCCTGCAGGCTGGACAAAGGAAGCCACGGGTCACATCTGGCCTGCGGATCTTGAATTTGACATCCCTGAATTAGAAATTCTTTACTTTTACACCACTGGATATTCATTTATTAATGAACCAAAAATATTAAGGTAGTGCAATGTTTTACATCATAATTATATCATTTCTACAATTGAAAGACCTATATGAACAATGTACACAATCTTATATGTAATAAAATTCTTGATATTATTTATCATCGTCTTAAAATATCTCAATAGAAAATAATTTTATGAATGCTTTTTCTAAACATTAGTCATTCCAAAATAAGAACTTTCCTCTCAGGTATACACATTTTACATACACGTTATTTTTTTTAAAAAAATGAAGTATTCCATTACATTTCCATCGACATTGAAAATATAACAATCATACAGCAAATTATTAAATGTAAAGAGAAATGTGAAATCCTTCATCAGAATATTTAAATATTGAAAAGGAGCCACTTCAAAGCAAGATGAGCAACAAACAAATTTAATAATTAAGTAAATAAACTCTCAAAATGGAAATCTCACTGAAATTTTAGATGATTCTTCCAATATGGGGCATAAGACAATATTTAAAATTACTTTCGGAGTTTTAAAAAGTGTAGCCTACCATTGTAGACAATCCAACATAAATGTTCATGGGGCAAAGTTATCTGCATGATGAGTTGCAGTATGGTTAAGATACTAAAACATGTCTTCACGGAGTCTTGATTGAGGATGTCACCGTCTTTATCACATACCATTTTATAAAGGCAAATATTCCTTGCCTGCAGAACATGGAACTAAGATAAACGATAAGACATTACTTAAATCAGAAATATATCTTCAAAATGTGATAATTTGATTTTTACATCTTTTCCCAATTATTTTATTATTCACACCAATAGTACTTAGTTGATTCTTACAGTATTCAACATTTTGCAACAATCATTCATTTCCTCCCTCTTGTTTTAAGATTATTGTGCTTTTTTATTTCTCAATATTTAAATCCTTCACTATTTGTCGAACAAACACTTTGCTATCATCTAGTGCTTGGTTTAGGCAATGGTTTTATTGATCTGTACTTAAATGTAAAGAAGGACTCAATGAAACATTGGCAATGCTAGTGGTTTCGAACAGTATCCCAACAGAGAACAAGCTGGCTTCTTCCTTGTTGGCTTTTCAGAAAGTGTCAAAAATACTTCAGAGGGCCTTTTCTTAGGTTTATACTTCATGTTTGTAAAGATGAATTGTAGCACTATGCTAAACAGGACTGTGATTTAATATTGTGTATAAATTAATTAGTGGTTTTGAATATTAGTTTGAAAGTTAGGTTATAGAACATGTATAAACAACATTCTGTATAGGTTTCAAAGTTTTCTACTCAGATGTGCTGATTATTTGTGAATTAGAACCTTTTGAATAGATGCCAATTCAAAATTATTGAGACAGTCAAATAAAGAGTAACAACATGAGACAACAGCAGATTAATAATTGATTTAAAGGACACTAACTGATTTATGACTTGAATTTTGGGGGCCAGGGGCCGTGCCCATGTGGCCTCCCTCCTGCGCGAGCTGCACTGGCTGCCTGTGGCCTTCCGGGTGCGCTTCAAGGTTTTGGTGATAACCTTTAAAGCGCTCCATGGCATCGGACCAGGGTATCTTCAGGAACGCCTACTACCAGCTAATATCTCCCACAGGCCGGTACGCTCACACAGAGAGGGCCTCATCAGGGTGCCGTCGGCCAGACAAATGTCGGCTGGCGACCCCCAGGGTGAGACCTTCTCTGTGGCAGCTCCGGCCCCATGGAACGAACTCCCCCCGGAAATACGGACCATCACGGATCTCCTGGTCTTCCGTTGGGCTCTAAAGACATTTTTATTTACGCAAGCTGGGCTATCCTGATCCCTCTTTTATATTTTAATTCAGTTTTAAATTTCAAATTTTATATGTAAAATTTTTAGTTCGGCCAGTATATTTAATTCTTTTAAATGGCTTTTAATTATTGTATTCATGTTTAGTGTTTTTATTTTTGGCTGTACACCACCCTGAGTACTCCGGGAGAAGGGCGGTATAAAAATTTGAAAAATAAATAATAAATAAATAAATAAATAACCATTCATTTAGTGACCGTTCAAAGTTACAACAGCACTGAAAAATCTGTCTTACAGTCCATCCTTGCACTTAGAACTGATGTAGCATCCCCACATTTACATGATCAAAACTGAGTTACTTGGTATCCGGCATGCATCTACAATGGTTGCAACATCCTGGGGTCATGCCCTTGCCGTTTATGACCTTCCCAGCTGGCTAGAAGGCAAGGGAAGCCAGCTGGATTCCCTTAATGATCTCACGATCCACTTAATGGAAGTGATTCGCTTAACAACCGTGGCAAAAAAAAAGTTTGTAAAATAAGGGATGTCCCATTTAGCAACTGCCTTGTCTAACAACAGACGTTCTGGTGTCAGTGGTGGTCATAATTCGAGGACGACATGTACATTTTATTGGTTGGCTCTCGATAATTTCATTTTTCGATTTCCTGAATGCCTAGGCCTATTTAATAACCTAAAATGCCTGATCCTGATAAATCGTCATGGAGGGATATTCCAATTCTTGACACACAGGTTCCAAAACAAAGAAAACCTGGATTTCTCTAGCATTCCTCTACGTTTCTTGTAATGCAGAATGCTTAAAGACAGTTCACTTGACTTCGAATGAGTGGTGGCGGGGAGATAAAAAGTACCTTTCCGCATGAATGGAGAAACGGACTGGTCCATGACTGACGGGGGTGCATTCGCTCGGTTGACCATGGGGTTGTGCTTCATGACTTCGAAGGACGTGTGATGCACAATCTTGTCTAGAGTTGCCGCATCTAATTGCTTCCCTATAAATTGCATCACCTTCTGGATTTCACGCTTTGGATCCTGGACGAGACGGAGAATAATAGCAGAGATGGATAAAAAGGGAAGCGGAAAAAACAAGGGATCCCAGAACTTACTTCAGCAAGAGTTGAGAAAACATGCCCCCTCCCCAAACTGATTCATGGTGTGCCCCCTCCTGTCTGTCCAAGAGAAACAGGCATGTTGGCAACCCGCTAGCAACCCGTCTTCATGCTAGCAAAAAAAGTACCAGTCACAATGGGCAAATTGCAAAGTTTGGTCTTGTGGTTAGGGCACAAAGCTAGAAACTAGGAAATGTGAGTTCTAGTCCTGCCTTAGGCATCAAAGCCAGTTTTATGACCTTGAGCCAATCACCAGGAGACTGAAGTTCTAGTCCCGCCTTAGGCATGAAAGTTGGCTGGGTGACCTTGGGCCAATCACCAGGAGACTGAAGTTCGAGTCCCACCTTAGGCGTGAAAGTCAGTTGGGGTGACATTTGGTCAGCCATTCTCCCTCAATCCCTTACATCAGGCTCAGGTGACAAGCCGGTTGTTCAATTCCTATCCCAACCAAAGGTACAACACTGATTAATCTAAAAAAAAAAAGAGGCCCACGCTTGCAGGAAAAACACTAAGAAGAAGAAGAAAACAATGAGCAATTTTTTTAGAGCTATCGCCTTATTTCCTTTATAAAATAGACTGAAAGAATGCCATGGCAACACAGACCTCAACTCAAGCTGTCTAAACCCAGTTTATTTTCATAAAATTTTCCAAGTAAGTATAAATTGTTCTCAGAAGGGGAGATCATTGCTGCCCTTTAAAAAAAATGTAATAAAATTCTAGGATCCCATAATGAGGAAAGGAGCTGTTATTTTTAAGATCCCCATTTTCATTGGATTTCGTTTTCGCATAAAAACACGAGGACAATACACTCATCTCACCTTACCCCTGGGCAGGGGAGAAGGAGCTGAACAGAGAGAAGATGATTCAATTGTTAGAGAGCGACACCTGGTGGTCCCTGATTACAGGGATGAAACATTCAGTTTCACATTTGCCCTTCAGCCAAGACTAGGGCCATGGCAGGCAGATATCAATGATAAATCAGAGACCACCAGGTGTCACTCTTCACAATTGAGTCTAATACTCAGTGGACCAAGCCAGCAAAAGGGTGAACTTATGGTGCAGTAGCTAAGGCAACTGCCTAGCAAGCAAAACCAGTTGGTGTTTTCAGCTGAGATTGGGGTATGGCTCGCTGATGAAAGCGTAATAAGCTAGAAAATAATAAGCCATCGAAGTCTTCCTTCCTTTTCTGGTGAATTTCTCCAGTTAATAAAGATGATTTTCCATCCCTATTTCCATTTGGACTTTCCTCCCAGAACTCACTTTTTTAACGTCTTCATAAAAGAGATACAGGACACGGTAAGTATCTTTTGCTTTCCACCAGTCCTTCACGTGATTGTACCAAGAACCCCAGGCCACTGGAAGATACAGAACAGAGAAAGGTAAAAAGTTATCAGAGTGAAGGTCCCAGCTAGACACACGATGAGATTATTCTTAAGTGTTTGGGCCCTCTGCTGTTTTCCATTCAGACCCTGAAAACATCGCAAAAGGCCCCCAATCCGATTGATGTTTACCGTAAGACAGATAGAAATTACATGCTTGTTGTTCATTGCATTTCCCATCATCACAGACTCACAATTGGAAGCAGCCCTTTAGGCTTCTTAACTACAATTTAAAAGTCAGTTTGATATAGTGCTTAAGGCACTATATAGTGCTTAAGGCACTATAACTAGGAGATGGTGAGTTTTAGTCCCACTTTAGGCATGAAAGCTGGCTGGTGGACTTTGGGCCGATCACCAGGAGTCTGTGAGTTCTAGTTTTGCCTTAAGGATGAAGCCATCTAGGTGACCTTGGGCCAGTCATTTCCCTTCAGACCTAGGAAATAGGCAGGGGCAAGCCTCTTCCAAAATATTGCCAGAAAACTGTCCAGGCAATTTCCAGGAACCAAAAAAAAAATGACTTAAAGGCACACACACAAAGTCTAACTCACTGCTAATTGTAAGAATCCAGATCAAAGTGTCTGAGATAGATGTCTGTCTCTATAGCTACCATCTGAACACATCTGTTCTGATCCGGGTCAGCACTGAAGGAAAGAGGAGGCCAGGAGCAGTTAGCCAGAGATACGCTGGCTTCCAGCCACGAGTAATTCGGCTTGGCTTAGAGACACAGTCAAGCTGGCTTCCCGTCAAAAAATAAAGAAAGCAGACGTCCTACTGTAGATAATTAGTGCTGGCTTGTAGCCAAATCCAGCAAAGTATCCCAAACAAACACACACACCAATTTGGAAGTGTAGTCGAAGGCAAATATGGTCAATCCAGGGTTGGTTCATCAGAATGGTCAGAGTCCGGTCCAAGGGCCAAGAAGTACGAAGCAAGGAAATCAGAAATCCAAAATGCAAGAATCCACACCAGAATAAACAGTTGCCTGCTTCGAATGCAACTGTATAAGGGCCTGAGCTTTATTCCTTCAGTGAGGTTGGGGTGCTGACCACGCCCCCAGCAACGACCAGTAGGCTGATCAGCTGCCTCCCTCTGAACGTCCCTCCTCAGCCTACGCCTTGTCCGTGCGTCCATGAGAGGCTCTGGCTGTTCGTTATTAGCTTCGGCAGCATCCTCACTGGAAGTCTCTGGCTCCAACTCAAGCTCCGTACTCTCCCCCTGCTGATCGCTCACAGCTTCGCTAGCATATGGCCCAGCTTCCTCCTCCCCTGCAATGTCTGATAAGGAGGAATTGGGGATGGATGGCTGAACAGGGCTTGGCCCAGCAAGGTAGGGAACTTGCAGCCCCGGCCCAGCAAGGGAAGAAGGCCCCTCATCATCTGACTCCTCAGCCAGTGGGGCGGGGCACAACAACATCCCTAGGCAACTGCTTCTAGAACAGAATATTTGTAGCTCAGGGTTGAACTGGTGCTCTCTGAGCTTGGTTGGTTTTCTTGCAGACTTTTCATTACCCAACTAGATAAAAAGGAATGCGCAGATCCCGCACCCTTCTGCCGCTGATGTGGTTACCTAGTTGGGCAATGAAACGCCTGCAAGAAAACATCCAAGTTCAGGGAGCACCAAGGTCCCCACAGCTGTTTCTGTCATCAGTTTGCCTTTGCGGCAGGCATCCAACTGCAATTTGCTTTCTTGCAATGTAAGGCTTACTAACCCGTAGGCCTAATAAAGATTTCGCGCACGGAATCCGCCCTTTGCCTTACCGAAATTCCCCACCTCCCAATTTCCTGCTCCTTTAAAAAAAAAATGAGAAAGAGGGTGCTTGACTTACCTTTGCCCGCCACAAAAATCTCGAAATATTCCTCCCATGTTCCAGGATGGGGTAACGTTTTGTTCATTTTTTGGAAATGGAAATAGGACACCAGGCAATCCTTGGGGTTTCTGGCCATATAAATGAACTGAGGCAGAAGAAACAGCTCTGGGTTAACCGTTAAGTGAAAGAACATGCAGTGTTTCAGCACAGCTGGCTGGGGAATTCTGGGAGTTGAAGTCCACATGACATAAAATTGCCAAAATTAAGAAACATTAGAGCATCAAGGGAAGAGGGTCACCATAGAGCAGAGGTTGTCAACCTGTGGGCCAGAGCCCACCAGTGGGCTGCGAGAAAATTTTGGTGGTCCGCAGGAGAATCTGGAGATTTTTTGAATGTTTTTGTATAGTTGTATGGTTCCTCTGTCTGTCTGTCTCATTCTGTGTGTTTGTGTGTGTGTGTGTGTGTGTGTGTGTAATTTTCTCTCTCTGTCTCTCTGTCTCTCTGTCTCTCTGTCTCTCTCTCTGTCTCTCTCTCTGTCTCTCTCACTCTGTCTCTCTCTCTGTGTGTCTGACTCTCACTCTCTCTCTTTCTCTCTCTTTGTCTCTCTCTCTGTCTCTGTCTCTCTCTCTCTGTCTCTCTCTCTCTGTCTCTCTCTCTGTGTGTCTGACTCTCACTCTCTCTCTTTCTCTCTCTGCTTCTCTCTCTCTCTCTCTCTCTCTCTTAACAAAATTTTAAATG
>JANHFO010003461.1:21838-38284 GCA_032468095.1 Pareas carinatus | reverse complement strand
TCTATCTATCTATCTATCTATCTATCTATCTATCTATCTATCTATCTATCTATCTATCTATCTATCTATCGTCTCCTGCCTCTCTTCCAGAATAAACTGACGGCAGTGCACAATAAAAAGTAACATTATGAAAAAATATAACCATTCCCTGTGTTAAAAAAGAACTACATCAAATAAAAAACTGATAATTACATTAAATTGCCATATATATTTAGGTGTATACTATATGTATGCAGGAAAATTGGTTTTACGCCATCCTAATCCAAGATGTTTGTGGTCTTTCATCTGTCTCTGCCATTTTGCATGTCTGTCTCACTTTTTTCTACACAATAATTCTTTTTTTGTAAAGAATTTTTTTTATTTTATATTACGCATTTATACCAACAATCAGAGCAAGGTGACATCTTACAATCAAACATAAATTATAATCTTTCACATCTTTCTTTCTTTCTTCTTTTTTTTCTTTTCAGCCTTGCCTTCTTCCTCACTTCCTTCCCTTGATCTTCCTTTTTCTTTTCTTCTTTTCTTCTACTCCTCTCCTTCCTTTCTCCTTTCTAACTTTGTTATTATCTTACCACCAGTCCCATTTTTATTTTAAATTCTACAGCATTTTATCCATTTTTTGTAGTCCTATTATATATCTACTTATTTATCATATTTCTTTAATCCATTCTTTATTTCTATTTAAATTTGCGTTTACCAATATTGTTAAGGGCGGAGATATAAAATTCTTCAAATTGGTTTTGGATCTCAAGCATAAACAACCTCTTAATCCCTATTTCTCTTTTTTTCTTCCTTTCCTTCCCTTTCCTTCTTCTTTCCCATTTATCCTTCCCCTTTCTTTTACCTTTCCACTTTTTCTTCTCTCTCTCTTCCCATTTTTCTAAACTCTTTAATACCTGCTTTTTCTTTTCCACTCCCATCTACTTTTTCATTTCCACTTTGCAATTTCCTTCTCCATCACCTACTTTCTTTCTTTAATCTTTCTTTCTTCTCCTTGTTTTAAACTCTCTTTTGCTTTTCTTTACCTTTCTTTCTATTTCCTTTCCTTTCTCTTTCTCAACTTTTCTCTCACTTACTTCCTCCCTTTTTCCCCCTTCTTCTTTTCCATCCATCCTTCCCCTTTCTTTTACCTTTCCACTTTCTCTTTCGTCTCTCCTCATCTAACTTTCAAGATCTTAACTCTGTTATCAATAGAAAAGGGTTAGGGTTCTTCTATTTATTTATTTATATATATATATAAATAAATGTGCTTTACAGTACTCTCTAAGCGGTTTACACAGCCAGCCTATCGCCCCCCCAACAATCTGGGTTCTCATTTTACCGACCTCGGAAGGATGGAAGGCTGAGTCAACCTTGAGCCAGTGGGAATCGAACGGCTGAACTTTGACGGCAGATGGCAGTCAGCAGAAATAGCCTGCAGTGCTGCTTTTAACCACTGCACCATCCTGGCTCTGTTAACTTTTAAAATCACATTTTGGATATGAAACTCATTATGTCTCTAATTATCAGGATTTTTTCTCTTTCTAGTGCCTTATAAACTTGGATTCTCCAATTGATAAGATCTTTGTTTCAGTTTGTTGGCATTATGCACTGCCCAGCAGATAACATATTTTGAACATGACATCTTTCTGGTGTATCCAGTTAACAATTTAAAAAGATTGATTAGTTAATTAAAATAGGGAGCTTTTATTTTTAATTGCCATGCCAAAAGTATGCTTGAATCTACAATTATGAGTCACTAATATTTCAAAATGCTTAATATAATGTTTTTATGTTCTCTATCTAGTTTGGAGTAGTGATTCCTCCCCATTTTTGTGGTAACCTATTTCTGTTGTAAAATTAGTCTGTTCTTGCTTTCTGCCCTGTTTGAGGTGTGTTCTGTTCTAGATACAATGTAATCTTAAATGTGTGCAGAACACTTTTTGGAAAAGGCTATATAGTGTGACCATAGATGTAAATGGCATGATTAGCTCACTAGGCAATGTGGGCTTGTGTGAGGAAACCCCGAGTTGTGCAGCATACCCCTAGGAAGGGAGATTTAGAAACCCATGTGAAATTCAAAGGAGCAAAACAGTTTCTGACCAATAAACTCAGAAGAATCTTCCTCTTAACAGCAGAGACCTGGTCGATCATAGCACTAAACTCTACCGTGCCATATAGAAATATAAAGAAGCTGAATATATTTGAGAGCTTCAGGCCACAGAGATTTCTCTTCATTCTCCACCTTTCTGACCCTGCTAGATACATGGTCATTGTCTCCCAGTGCTTTGCCTTACCATCAGTGTTCAGAGTTCTTTATGCATAAAGCATTGGCCTAATATACAATTCTTCATCAAGATGCAGTATATTTTCTGTGGAAAAATATGATCTACTGCATGGTCTCTCAGAGTTAAAAATGCAGGAAGCAGTGTCATGTTTAAATTATTTTATCATGAAGTAGCAATGAAGCCTGCAAATATTATTGGGTGCTCCGTCTTCCTTAATAGAGCTTGCATCACAGGCATAGGCAGTTTTGGCAAGATCATTAATTACCATCATGAACAATACAGAGAAGCACATTTGAAAACGGTCAGTCAAACATCACCATCTTTGAAAGGTACTGGAAATTTGAAAGGCGAAACAAAGACAGGAAACCATTGTCATGTAAATTATGTGAGAGTAGCTGTTTTTGAAATGCAAGACTCCTCCCCAACTCATTTGCTTATTTATCTATATTTCATAAGGACATTGAACAATGCAGGATGTTTAAAATGTGATATTAATTACCTAGAGTCATTCTTTGCAATAAAATAACTGACTTTGTGCAAGGAAAGTATTATTCATTGCCTTTAGCTGAGCGTGTTCCTGTCATGCCTCATCATAGTGATATAATAAACCAGGAAATGATTTACCATGATTCATATTTCAAAATTTACTTGCATTTGCATTTAGGACTTAACAGTTTTTACATTTAGAATTATTGTATTTTTTTATTTGAGCACATTTACGGTAACTTTTTATTACTAATGTAAATATTTTCATCTCATAAAATTGTCCATTGTGAATTAAACCATAGTATAACTTAAAATAAGCTCACTATTAAGAGGTCTACGATTCCTTTGTACAAGAGAAAAGTAGGAGTCTTAATTTTTGTCTTCTAGCATATAGTCTGAACATTTGGGTTTGGCTTGATTTTAATAAAAAAATTCAGCATAGGGTTAAAGTATAGCATAGAACACTTGGAAATCAATTTTTACTAGAGCAGTTGTTTCACTGGGTTTTGCAGAGAACAGACTTTGGTATTCATTTACCACATGTTTACCCATAAAAGTAAAGTGTGCATTGTATTGGCCAAGTCTTAGGAACTTCTGACTCAAGATAGTGTGTTTAAGTGGTTGACTAAGCTTCAAGGACAATATATTATAGTTTTTTCACAGGGATTGGCAATATTTCCAGGTCTTAGGTACCATTGTACAATGATCTTAGCCTTCCCTACTAACTTCTGATTGAATGAGGTTATGAGATTTTACAATTATCATACAAGATTTCAGTTGAGATCAAACAAAATTTCATAAAATGAGTGGTTTTGAGGGATATAAGTAAAAAGCACTTGAAGGATATGGAAGGAAAAGCTAATAAAATTCCAACTGAAGTTTATTAAAATCAGGAGTGTTAAGGAAACTGAAGACTTTATTTTAGTGACTCAAGAACAAGCTTTGCAAACTAATTCCATAAAGGCAAAAAGTTAACATGTAACAAATAACAGCAAATATTGCCTTTGTAATAAAAAGGAAGAAACAATTGACAGTATCATGATCGAGTTGCCTGAAATATTCTTCAGAAACTTTGCCAGCGGTTTGGATTTGAATATGGTAAAAGCTACTGGGACTGTCAAGTTGAGATATTTTGGAAAATGAGCAGGTTAAGGTCTTATGGGACTTTAAGATTCAAATGTACAGGCATGTTGTTCACAACAGACTTCATATAACAGTTATTGAAAAGAACAAAATCTGACTCATTGAAATTGCTATGCCAAGTAATCCTGGGATTGAGAAGGATTACGGCAAAAGAAAGTGCCAATAGTAATAGGATGCCTTGGGTGGAATTCTGAAATAACTGGAACACTAATTGAACATCATCAGCACTTGCAGAAACATCTTCAGTCAAATGTAAAAGGCATTTGAACAGGAACATCCTACAATGATACCTTTATAACCATCAAGAAATAACACCTGCCTATTCCAGGTCCCAAATTTGTAATTTTTTATGAACTCTGAGTTTCACTAGATGTGAAGAGTGTTAGAGTAACACCAGATTTAGTCTGAAAAAATCTGAACAACCACTAAATAGCAGCTCATAGAAAGTATTTGTAAATCAGAAACTGGCAAGGTTTAATAAAGCTTTTCTTTCCACACAAGCTCTTTTGCTATTTTTGAAAGTAAAGATTTGTTAACAAGTTCAGATGAAGTATTGCAGTTGTGTCTTTCCATAGAAACGATCTGTTTGCTTCATTTCTGTGTTCTTAACTAGTAACATACTATGCCTACATTATTGAATAATTGGTGACATTTTAATTTTCTATGGAAATAATTTTGAAAATATGTATGTTCTCTTACTAGTGTTGGTTTACTTATTCAGGACTTGAATAAACGCTTGTCACTACCTGCAGACATTAGGATACCTGATGGATATCTTGAAAAGTTGCAAATAAATAGCCCACCATTTGATCAACCAATGAGTCGAAGATCTCGAAGAGCATCATTGGTAAGCTTTTTTACCTGAAATAGATAACTTACTATACCCTTCATACTTTTATTGCAGCCCAGATGTTTAGAAACATTACAGCAAAAAGGTAGGTGTTTTAGAGCAGGACTTTTCAACCTGTGGTACGTGTACCACTGTTAGTACGCCAGTACCTGGCAGGTGGTAAGCAACGTCCACATTGTCTAGTTTCAGACCACATGGACGTTGCATGTAGGAGAGGTGAGCTGAAGCAGTGGCAGCCATGCACATGCCCGGGGCAAAGCTTGCTGTAGCTGCATTATTTATTTATTTATTTATTTAATCACATTTAATATACCGCCCTTCTCCCCAAAGGGACCCATGGCAGTATACAGCCAATAAAACATAGAATATACAAAAATTACAAAAAATGGAAAAAGTGAATTAAAGGGAAATATTTAAAGTGGCTGGAAATTTAGGACAAACCCAATATTAAAACCAGATTTAAAATTGTCATATAAAATTAAATTTTCACGGGGGGAAGGTGTGAAGCTAGGCCAAACCGGCCTGGTTAAAAAGGTGTGTTTTTACAGCACGGCGGAAAGCATGGAGGTTGGAAATAGGTCGAATCTCGGGGGGGAGGTCATTCCAGAGGGTGGGCGCTGCCACAGAGAAGGCTCTCCCCCTGGGGGTTGCCAGCCGACATTGTCTGGCTGACGGCACCCTGAGGAGTCCCTCTCTGTGGGAGCATACCGGTCGGTGGGAGGTATTAGCTGGGAGAACGCGGTCCTGGAAATAACTGGGTCCTAAGCCATGGAGCTCTTTAAAGGTGGTCACCAACATCTTAAAACGCACCCGGAAGCCCACCGGCAACCAGTGCAGCTCGCGCAGAAGAGGGGACACATGGGCGCTGCCCCGCGCCTCCATGATCCCCCGCGCGGCCGCATTCTGGACCAGTTGAAGCCTCCGGATGCATCCCAGGGGGAGCCCCATGTAGAGAGCATTACAGTAGTCCAGATGGGAAGTGACGAGGGCTTGAGTTGTGTTGCCGAGGTTCTGCAGTGGGTGCACAATCGACACACTTGTCTCCAGCTGATTGATGCTGCCAGAAGTGTTGCCAGAAGCGCCCATCAACTGGGGCAAAGCACGCTGATTCTGCGCCCCAGAGCCTCGGCAGCACCATAGCTCAGGCGTGTACAGGACTGACATTGCTATCCCGAGGAGCAGCAACTTCATTGAGTTGAGAGAGTCAGGTGAGAGTGGCCTGCCCCGAAGAGAGGGAGGGGGAGAGAGGAGAGGATATAAAAAGAGGCAGTTTTGACGGGAGAGGGAGAGAGAGAGAAAAATGACAGAGAAAATGAGAGGGGAAGGAAAGGTTCTGTGGGTCAAGCCTGAGAGAGAAAATAGAAGAGGAGAGGCTTCTGTGGGAAGCAGAGGGATCAAGGAAGGAGAAGAGGCTGTGGAAGGAGAGTCCCGCATGCAGTGAAAAAGAGAGAGGGGAGGGAGAGAGGGAGAAGGGTGGATCAGCACAAGTTTCCCATTAAAAGTGTGGTACGTAGGAGCACTTTATCACTTGTTTCCCTTTTTTGTCATCAGATTTTTGACACCTTGCTAAGCCACTGGTGGTACTTGAATATTGTCGTGTCCTAAAAGTGGTACAATCTGTGAAAAGGTTGAAAAGCACTGTTTTGGCGCACTTGCAGCTATACTATGATATGTATTATTGTTTCTTAAATAAGGCTGAATGTCTGGATTCACCCATAACCCTAAGATTTAATTCATGATTTACAAATTATAGTAGTTTGTATCCTTTATCAACTAGTCAACAAACATAAATATTGTCTTATTATACAGTGTGAACCCAACTGATTTCCCCATTATAATTATGAAATTTGTTTAAAAAGCAGAAAGACAAATGCAAGGATGGGATCTCATGTTGGTCAAGTATAATAACAGACAGTGGATAATAAGCCACGCTTATAAAATACAGATAGTCTTTGGTTTAAAAAACAATTGGTGGTCAGAGTTTTTCTTGCTAAGAGATGTGGTCATAAAACACAATATCACATGACCACATTGCTTAGCAAAAGCAATAACAATAGCACTTAGAATTATATAGCGCTCCATAGTGCTTTACAGTACTAAGTTGTTTACACAGTCAGCATATCGCTGCCCCCAACAATCTGTGTGCTCATTTTACTGACCTCGAAAGGATGGAAGGCTGAGTCAACCTTGAGCCAGTCAGGTTTGAACTTCTGACTGTGGTCAGTGTCAGCCTGCAATACTGATTCTAACCATTGCACAACCATGGCCCCAGCCATGGCAGCCCAGCATTGGTTGCCATCTTAACCTCAGGACTTTGCAGTTCATTAAACAGGGGGAGACAGGAGTACCAGGCCAGCAGTGAGAGCAACAGAGAGACCATGGTTGTTCAGTGTTCTGGAGTACAGGTGCCGAAGGGAGGCAGTGGTAACCATGAACAGTGCTCAGGAGCACAGGTATGGCAAAAGGAGTGAAGCGAACCGCATGCAGGTACAACAGAGCGTGGGTGAGCAAAAAAGCAGCAAGTGTAACTTGCAACTATCTGCTGGCTTCTCTGTTAATTTTGCTTGTGAGAAACTGGCAGCGACTATTGGAAATCACAATAATGTGACCTTCTCTTGCTGCAGTACTGTAATCACAAGCCAGGCACCAACTGCCTGGATTGCAGTCATGTGACCCAGGGATACTGTGACAGCTGGAACTCTGAATACTAGTCATAAGTCCCCCTTGTTCAGCTCCATCATAACTTTGAATGGTCTCTGAATGAGTATTCATAATCCATGGACTATCTGTAGGTTTTAGCATAATGAATAAAGTTAAAATAATTTCTGTTTAAATAAATAGAAAAAAACAAGTTTTGGCAGATTTTGAAATTCTCCAATTCATTATGAATTATGCAGACAGAATCGTTTCAAACATCTTTTAGTATTGTTTCATCATTTTTTCACTTTAAGGTACTCACTGAGTATAAGATATTCAACCTGATCCTTTGGGTTTGCTAAAGATCCATCCATCACCCCAGTGTCTTGTTCTAAAGAACCATTATTAATTTATCTAATTATGGGCTTGTTTAACTCTTCAGTTTCAAAGAGAAAGAATTACAGTGAAATATGTATCTTTTCCAGGGATCAGACCACAGTTGTGGAGGGCAGTCTCAATGTCCTGTCCCAGGTCAAGTATACATCCCTCTGTTTACTAAATAAATCTTGCCAACACACCCACTTGCTGTATAGAAACAAGTTACCTCCCAGACTTCAGCAGGTTTAGTTTACCAGAGTTCCAATTCAAAGTGGCATGTAGTAATCAGGTGGAGTCCAAAGATCAGAGCTTGTATCTGAATTGTCAGCCAATCCAGGTTCAAAATCGAGTTTCAAGGTTCACCAGTCAAGGCACATAGAGTCAGCTTCAACAGGTAGTCGTCCTCAATGGAGAGCTTGTGCTTGCTGCTCCATTTTAATAGAAAAGGCCCTGGTGTAGCTCATTTAGGGGGATGGGAATCCTTTCACTTGAGCGGTCTTACAGAGTGCCTTTGCGCTACTCTTTGCAGTCCACTAAGCTCTTGCTTTGGAAAGGACAGTAATTTCACACCTTCATCTTCAGAGAGTGACAGAAGCTGTACCTCCTAATTACTGGCCTGTACAGCCTCCTATGCCTGTTCAGCCAGCAGCGTCTGGTGGTCCTGAAACTGGTTACTTGTCTGTTAGTCTTTCTTGAACTGCTTCTGGTTCCTCATCGTAGGTCTCCTCCTCTGACTCCAAATCAGAGCCATCCATGACACCATCTACATTGAGGAGTTCCTTAACTCCTTGAAGACACACTCTGATATATGAGTGTTTTTCAAGTACTGCAAAGCATTTTTTCTCTTTCAAATCTCAAGTGTTGCATACAGCCCTCCTTTACTGAATATATGTTTCTCCAGCTAGCAACAAGAAATTCGGTAGATGGTACAAGCACATTTGGTAACAGAATAAAGGTCATTGAGCAAAGCATAGTTAAGTGAAATATCATGTGACTGCTTCACTCAATGACTACAATTCACTCTCTGCCACAAAAGGGCTGCCTTTTACATCCATGCAACCTTCAACTGGTTTAGAATGCAGTGGCACATGCAGTTTTGAGTGCCCCACGCTTCACCTGAGTAACACCATTGATGCACTGATTCCCAGTTGCTTTCCAGGTGCAGTTCAAGATGCTGGTTATCATATTTAACATTTGCAGTGTCTTTTTAAAAAGTTTATTGACTTTGAAATAAATCCCACTGACTTCATTGCAACTTATTTCCTAATAAAAAGTCAGCAGCAGAGCCCCTGTGGGTGTTTTCTGAAAAAAACATCCTTTGTCCTGATTAGACTCCCTATACAGTCTAATTTCATTTTTTAAAATAATTTTTTAATCTTAAAAACTACTGTAACAACAATGGGAAACTGGCATGCTGCAAAGTAATGTATACATTTAAGCACAAATGTTTCTTCCAAGAGTGCCTCTTGGTGGCCCAGTGTAAATCTCAGAGAAATTTTGAGATAATAAAAAAGTTCAAATTCTTTTCTACAGAAGTTGCCTATGGCCAGAAAGTAGGATAACAGTGGTGGAGGGCATCCCAAATCACTTGAAGGAGTACCTGATAACAAGCTCGTTAATTTGTGTTCTGAATAATGGAAATGTTATGATTCACCAAGCTCCCCATGTGAATCATATTGCAAATGAGCAGTCTCCTATGTTAGCCATTTGGAGAATATTCCCATGTCAATTTGTCAGAATTCTAAATGTACCTACCAACCGGCAATATTTGTTCACTACTGACCTAGTAAGTGAGAGTACTTAAGATACCATATCTGATTGGTATGGAACACAATAAGAGAAATGTACTATGACTTTTCAAAGTTTTAATTTATCCATTCATTCATTAATTTAAATTTTATTGCTGGCATATAAGTAATAAATAGAAAAGCATAAACAAAAAAGTAAATGAGTAATAAAAGCCAGTATAAACAAAAATATGTCCAAAATTCCTTTGATAGCTACCCACTCAGCTAGGGCTGTTTTGTATGTTTTGCTGTTTAAAGAATGCAAAAAAGATTCAGCTGAATGGACCTCCATGGAAAGAGTGTTGTGTCCTCATTCTCAACAGACCTTCTATAAATTATCAGAATGAAAAAATACACTTAGTCCTTGAAAATGAGAAGACTGTTAATTTTAATACACTTTCTATGCCTCCTATTTTTTTCAGAGTAATCATTTTAATAATCATATCTAAACAATAATGATACGTCCTGATAGAGATAGTAATAACACTTTAATCTGATTAATTGTATTTATTGTTTTTTATTACAGTCTGAAATTGGATTTGGAAAAATGGAAACGTACGTTAAATTGGAAAAGCTTGGTGAGGTATGTCTGCTTTTTTTAAACTGTCAATAAATAAAATTAGTATTAATTATGTTTTAAATGACAGTAAAGGGTAATGACTTGTCCAAGCTCAAAATAAAAGTGTAAGAGCGTGGATTCACGAGGCGGGAGTCAGGCTTGATGCAACATGCTCTTTATTGTTAAAAACAGAAAACTGCAACCGGCGCGGCAAAACCCCGCGCTCGCTACTTTTATATTTGACGCCCTAGCCGGGCGCTGGCCAATCATGCTAAACAACTCTATTACCATATATGGCAGCCTCCCCGAGGGGAGGGGGGAGTCGACCGGCGTTGGCTCCGACACGTCCCGGAGTTTCCAGGATTCAACAAAGAGATAGAGCACACTGAAAAAATAAAAAAACCTGGCTTTCTGTGGATAATTGTGGACAATTAATTTCATTTAGCAATAAACTTGTTTCATTTAGTGATAAACTTGTTATGAAGTATTTGTTATACAGCTATAAATAAACTCTCTTCCATGTCTATACTACAGTGCTGTTGTTCTGCTCACATGAATTTGAATTTGTTTCAGAAGTAATCAATACAAAAGTTTTATTTTTTGCTATTAAGTAGCTGCATAAATGTCATAAGTTGTTTGCTTGCATATGTTTTATTACCAAATTAGGTAACATCATCGATGTATGATAGCTAACACCATCATCAGTACATGATATACACATATATAATATTCAGTTTATTTATTTATTTTATTATTTATTATTTAAATTTCTATACCGCCCCTCTCCTGAGGGACTCGGGGCGGTGTACAGCCAGAAATAAAAGCACAGATATACAATCATACAATAAATTAAAATCCTTTAAAAGAATTAAACAAACTGGCCAAAACTAAAAAAATTTCCATATAAAATTTAAGATTTAAAACCCAATTAAAATATGAAATATAAAAGAGGGATCAGGACAACCCGACTTGGGAAAATAGAAATGCCTTTAGAGCCCGACGGAAGACCAGGAGATCCGTGATGGTCCGGATTTCCGGGAGAAGTTCGTTCCACAGGGCTGGGGCTGCCACAGAGAAGGCTCTCACCCTGGGGGTCGCCAGCCGACATTGTTTGGCCGACGGCACCCTGATGAGGCGCTCTCTGTGCAAGCGTACCGGCCTGTGGGCGATATTAGCTGGTAGTTGATAGGAAGAGTGTTTTTCTCCCACCTACCTTTGAAGTGAGAGGGTTGTTCCTTTATAGTCCTTTGTAGAGATGTGCCAGATGTATTGTAAGGTAACTTCAGTTTCTCTTCAAATGGTCTTCCGGACACGGGCCACCTCTAAAACAGTCCTGTCTGAACTATCATGGCCAGAGCAGCATAAACATGTTTCAGATTATTGATTAATTTCTGGGAAATTACTGAACTACCCTTAAAATGGATAGATTTACATGATCCAGAGGAGAAACAGAATGTTCCAGAGTTCTCCATATCATTTCCTTCCCAAAACTGCAGAGTTTGGACATGCTTAGTACCATGTTTTCCCGAAAATAAGCCCTATCTAAAAATAAGCCCTAATGCATATTTTGGAGCCAAAATTAGCATAAAACCAGGACTTATTTTTGAGGAAACATGGTAATAAGTACTAAGCTGGATGGATTAATAATGTAAATGAGTAAACGCTCTTTCCTATCATCTTATGAGTAGGCTGCAAATTGTTTTGCAGTGCTGAAACTGTTGGGAATGTTATATATAGTGCAGTGATGGTGAACCTTTTAGAGACTGAGTGCCTAAACTGCAACCCGAAAGCCACTTATTTATTGCAAAGTGCCAAAACACACGCCCCTCCCCCATACATGAACTCACTGCAGCCCTTCTAACAGCCTCCCCCGGCTTCTATGGCCCACTGTGAGCTGTGATCACCTCTAACCTAGATCTTCTCCTCTCTCGCCTTCCCCACAGACTCCGCACTGCATTTGAGCCACCCAACCTTACCCCAGACAGGGGAGGGAGGAAGTGAGCTGCTGAGCAGAAGGATGAGTGATGTCAGAAATGTTTTCAGGCGCATGTGGAGAAGTGGAGCGGTGCCCCGCATCTCTCTGTCTTTCCAGTAAAAAAATCTGTGGTGGGGCAACGGCGCAAGTGCCCACAGAGAGGGCTCTGAGTGCCGCATCTGGCACCCATGCCATAGGTTCGCCACCACCGGTATAGGGTATAAATAGTTATGCTTTCAATGACACCAATATATAGTGATTAGTATGTATCTGATTTTGGGCTAATAATGTTCTAAATAATTTTTTCCATTTTAATGCAGAATTTGTACATCATATTTCATGTACTTTCTTCATTTGCTATTCAGGGCACATATGCAACAGTATATAAAGGAAGAAGCAAGCTGACTGAAAATCTAGTAGCTTTAAAAGAAATCAGATTAGAGCATGAAGAGGGTGCCCCATGCACAGCTATTAGAGAAGGTGAGCAGCACTTTAATTTGGATGAAAACAGGAGCAGAAATTCCAATTGCATAATTGTCTCTAATGTGAAAAAAATAGGTTTCATAGGCCGGGTATGTGTGATTTCTTGTTCAGAAACACCAGTGTATAGGGTGCTTCATGCATTTTTTGCTTTTCTACAGAGCGAAACAAATTTGAGGATATGGGGAACATAATCTGGGCAGCTTACAATTCAGTAAATAAGATTAAAAAAATTAAAAAATGCGAAACAATAAAAACAATAAAGCCAATAAAAACATTAAAAGCATCTAATTCAACATAACAGGAGCAAGTTATTTGACCAGTTAGCAGTATCAGAAAATTAAACACTGATTATTTTTGCCAACTTGAATTAAGTTTATTTCTCTAACATATAACCAAAGCAAAATGTTTTAGAATTAAACCAAAAAATTAGAATTTATTGAAATGTAAAGTTTAAAGGAACAAATTAAATCAAATTTAAGATAAATGGCAGAAAACTACATTCTTATTCAACTCTTTTTGGTGGAGGAAATGTCTTTATTATCTTATATCTTATATTGACATTTAGGATATGCATAATGTTTGAACAATAAAACAGAAATTTAAGGTTTCTTTATGAAAAATGTTGAGGTTTTATTGCTTATTTGTTGAAGAATAGAACTGTGATTTTTAAAGCAGCAGTATATTTTCTAAGGCAGTGCCACCAAACCTTTTGACCTCAGGGACCACCAAATTCATAATTTGAAATGCCGAGGACCACCAATATGAATGTTTATATTTTATATTAATTAATATACGAGGCACCTATTTAATACAACAAATTTAAAATGCTTATTTAATTATAACAAAATCATAAATGCTTATTTAATTGTAACAAAATCATAAATGCTTATTTAATCATAACAATCTTTTAAAGGTTATTTAATTGTGGCAAAATTATTAAAGTTAGTTTAATTATTACAAAATAATTGAAGCTTATTTATATTACACATTTTTAGTGTGTTATTTGTTCCTACTTGAGAGAGAGAGAATGAGAGAGGGAGAAAGAGAGACAGAGAGAGAGAGAAAGCGAGACAGAAAGAGAGAGAATGAAGGAGACAGACAGACAGAGAACGTGAGAGACAAATAGAGACAGAGAGAGAGAGAATGAGAGAGCAACAGAGAGAGAGAGAGAGAATGTGACACATACACACACACACAAATACTACTCTGGTGCTCCCTCCTCCTCACTCACTCGCCCGCTGGGCCGAACCTCTGCCACTCCTGCCACGCTGGCCGAGCTTCTGCTGCTCGCACCATGGGGGCTGAACGTCTGCCGCTCTTGCTGCACTGGCAAAGCTTTTGCCACTCCCACCTTGCGGGGGCCAAGATCGGGAGGCTCCCTCCGCGCAGGTCAAGCTCCAGGTTCTCTTGCGGCCTGCCCAAATGTTGCCGGGGCCCACCCTCCGGTTGGCGACCACTGTTCTAAGTTGTATAAAACACTCTTTTAATGAATAGCATAAAGGTGCTTACATGAAATCTGAAGCACTTCTTTCTAATTACTTTTGAAGATTTCTCAAATTAATGAAAAATAATTAACTCTGCACTACACATTTGCCACCCAATAATATCGGTAATCCTTGACTGACAGCCATTTGTTTAGTGACCATTGGAGTTACAACGGCACTGAAAAAATGACTAATGACCATTTTGTTCACATTTATGGCCGTTGCAGCATCCCTGTGGACACATGATCAAAAGTCAGACACCTGGTAACTGACATGTATTTATGATGATTGCAGTGTCCCAGGGTCAACCGTAACCCTGACAGGTAAATGAGGAAACCAGATTCACTTAACCACCATGTTACTAATGGAACAACTGCAGTGATTAACTTAACAAGTATGGCAAGAAAACTCGTAAAATGGGGCAAAACTCACTTATCAACTGTCATGTTTAGCAATGGAACTTTAGGGCTCGATTGTGATTGTAAGTCAAAGATTACCTCTAAATGTTCAGTTCACTCGTTTCTGTATTTAACAGTTTATTCTGTTTTTTTTCAGTGTCGTTGCTAAAAGATCTAAAGCATGCAAATATTGTTACATTACATGATATTGTCCATACAGACAAATCATTAACTCTTGTCTTTGAGTATCTGGTAAGTTTTTTAAAAAATTATCTCAAATTTTTACTTTAATCAACTAAAGCTGTAGATATAGAAATATGGTAAGAACCAAAATAATAATAATGTAATACTCACCTGGGAGGGTAATTTTTGCAGTCTTTTGATGCCAAAGTTTTAACAGTTTTCTAGGAACTCACGGTGTTGCATGAAAAATGTTTTTCACTAGCTAATTAGTATAAGGTATGCGGTATCACTTTAGGTCTTCTTGGAAATTTTTTCCCCCAAAATTCACTTAATTATGTTCAATGTGAGCAAAATGTTCTGACAGTAAATGTATATGGAGATATTTTTTTAGTTCTATTGCTTAAGGCAAGAACCTTTTTTTTCTCGAATATGGATTAAAGTTAGAAATAGATCTGTCAGCTGAAATATTTATTTTAGTTAATCTTCTGTCTCTGTTAATAAAACAATGAATTAATCAAAAGTTGCAGTACTAATTTATTAATCTTGACTAGCATTGTAACTATCCTTTGGTGGCCTTTTTAAACAGACTAATTTAGAATTTTAAAGAAATGCACAATTTAAGGCTAGCGTTTAACATATGTTCTGAATTAAGTAAATAATTAACAATAAATAATAAAATACCTTCTTAAATACAAATTATTTTTATTTTGTCAGGACAAAGACCTAAAGCAATATATGGATGACTGTGGGAACATTATGAGTGTACATAACGTAAAGGTGAGTCCTAATTTCTAATTTTCAATTTGAATTTTTCCTGAATACAAATATAAATGTCATCCATGTTCATAGATTTTTTTTAAAAAAAATAGAAAATGAATTTCATTATTAAAATGTATTTAAACATTTGATTTTGATTTCATAAATTTGTCCTTGCCTTTCAATAGACCCATTTTTTATATTTTATATACTTTCTTTCAAACAAGAATAGTATGCTTGATAAACAACAGCTGACAGAATAAATGTGGTTGACAGCATAATGTACTAGAACATCATGAGATTTGGCTTATACAATCATCCAACTGTTCTTGTCTCCAACTTTACTTCTGTAGGATCTTTTTGTGATATGGATGGGGGCAGGGCTGGGGAAAATATAATAAAATTGAAATTCTGTTGATTTATATCTGATAGAGATATTGATGGATTCCAAATGTGAATCTTTAAGTTTGTGGTATAGGTAGATTTATTCAGACATGGTAGGGGCAACAAACATCCTTTAAAAATCCTTTATAAAAAGAATGAAAAACCCTTTTAAGAGTAAATTTCAGGAGCAATGTGACTGAACAGCTAAAGTTTTGTAACTATATATATATAGTTCTATGACAAATGCAACTCATCAGTATTCCTAATGTATAAATCCAAGTTTTTGGAAGCCTTTAACATTATGGCACGTGGCGAAAGTTAAATTGAGGGGCTTTTTAAGGGGTTTTTTAGCGAGGGTTTTAAGGAGTTCGGGTGATTGGGTTTTAAGGGGAGCGGGAGGGTGTGAGAGGCCACTAGGGAGGCATGGGCACGGCGTGAGAGCACTGAAAGTCAAGGGGGGGAACGCAAGAGGGTGAGGAATTAAACATAAATGCTGTGTGTGGGGAGGTAGATATGGCGGGAGCAGGGGACCAAATCCTGTGAGGGGCACGTGCCCCTGCTATTTTCAAGCGGGGTCGCGTGCCGACCCCTATAGCTCTTCCTGTGTCCTAGGCGGTACAGGCTTTCGGGCTCTGAGCCTATGGTTGATGCTATGTAATGCCAGGTCCGTGGT
>JANHFO010003461.1:0-10073 GCA_032468095.1 Pareas carinatus | reverse complement strand
CCCACCTCAGCCATGAAAGCCAGCTGAGTAACATTGGGCCAATCACCAGGAGACTGGGAGTTCTAGTCCCGAAGGGGATAAAAATGTTTTTTCTTGTTTCTTTTTTTTGCTTTTTGTACTTATAAAACTTTTTTTAATAAATAAACAAATGCACCTTCCTCCTCCTATTTGCCCCACAACATCCCCTATGAGATCAGTTGGGCTAAGAGAGAGAGTGGCTGATCCAAGGTCACCCAGTTGACTTTAATGACTAAGGTAAGACTAGAATTCATGGTCCCAGTTTCTAGTCTGGTACCTTAACCACCGGGTCTCCCTATGAGACAATTGCTTTAAATATAATGCTTACAGAAACTGTACAGTTCATTTCTGAAACTGTTTGATATCATATGTATCAGTATGTACATTGAAACGTCAGAACCCTATGTCCACCTTAATCTCTTAACAAGATGCATGCTTTATTTTCTAGGACATGGGAAGAACAGACGGCAAAGCATGCTTTTCTGACTCGACAGTGCTGTTTCAAGGCCAAGGCTGGTTTTACCCCCATCGAGGACTCTAGTCTAAAGGCAGTTCTTCACTTGGTGGACTTGAAATCTGTCCTCCTTACAGTGCATTTTATTTTGGACCTACTGGTTATTTTTTTTAATATATATGTAAATATATATTTGTTGTCACAATGTGACAAATTTTTGTACAGTCAGTTTTAAGGTCTCCTCCACCATTAGATCCAGTAGGTTACAACTGTTAATGTAACGGTAGCTGCATTTTTTGTGCAGGACTGAGAAACACAGTGGATTATTTATTGTATAATCATTGCTGCTAAATAACTACTGTCTGTATAGTTAAGAAACAACTGAATGCCTGCAAGAGTTGCAATGGGTTTACTGTATATGTTATGTGAATGCCTTTTTTCTCTTCATTAATTATTGCTGCAGTTTTATATCTTGTTTTTTCTTTAACTGCAATGTTTCCTGGAATGTAAACACAGCTTTCTTGACTATAATTACTACCAATATTTACTTTATCACTCTCTAGTTCTTAGCCTGTCAATTTCTTAATTAACATTAGTACTTAGAAGGTTACCAAATACCTTTTTAAAGCACTTAGTAGTTCAGATATTGATTCAAACAAATGAAAAATTATATGGACCAGATTCCAGATCTCTTATTTTGGCTTATATCAGAAATGATAAATCACCTGTATGTGACCCTTAACTATTATCTCCCTTCTCTAACTTTTTCTAATGGACATACTTATTAGAATATTTTTGCTATGTGCTATTTTCCTAAATGTTCCAGTTACTCAAAGTAAACCATGGATGTGATGCATCCCAGCTAAATTCTCTTAATTGCCACATGTTCATTGGAAAGCCACTAAAGAATGCAAGTCCACAAATAATCTATTACTGTATTATGCAGGCTTCATGGGATATGAGAACTTAGAGGGTTTTAAAGGTTTTAGATGTTACCTGTTTATTGAAATTAAATCATATTACAGTACTACTAAGCTTATGTATCTCAGTGAGTATCATAAGTACCTCCTGGTGATAGGAACAGTATTTTTCAGCATTTGTGTTCACCTTTTGGAACCTCTTTGTTTAGTGCATCTTCCAGAGGCTGTAAATCTGTATTAGTACATTTTGAAATGGTCATGTAAATCTTTGACTGATATCATGAAAAATATTCATAACTTAATTTTTTTTCCTGATGTTCACTGTAGAACATTCAGGGGTCCTACCATTTCTGTTCAGGAAATCTTGTAATTGATTATTGTTATTTAACAGTATTAAGTGAAAGATTTTGTATGTTTCTTTAATCTTATTTGTGAATAGTAATTGTGGCATGTTTTGGAATGTTTTCTTAATGTTTTATTATTATAATAGTAAAATTAATTTGAGAACTCTTTTCTGGAAAAGAAGACAAAGTTATGTGAAATGGTGACTATTGGACCCCTGCTGCTTTTCAGCATTTGTAAACTGGTTTTACACTTAACGATGCCCAATAGAGCTAACCAACTGCTGTTTATTTCTAACAGATGGACCTGTATTAATGTACTTTTGAAAGTATAAATATTATATGGAAATCTTCAGTAGTCTTCAGATATTCTGTAGCAACCCACTATGCAGCTTTAAAAAACGTTTTTGCATTTCTTCTGCCTTCCTGAAAAACTGAATCATCTCATCTTCTTGACAGTTGCCAAAATCATTGAATTGAAGAAATTTTTTCTGTCACTTTTCAGGAATAATAAATCCTATTTTTTTTAAATATGGCTTCCCTTGAAGCTTTAAACTTTCCCACACTGCATTATGTGTTTTTAAACTGAGCAGTTGATTCAGTAATATCTGTACAAAAACTAGTTTGCAGATGTAGTTTAGTTTTATTTAAGTAACCAAAGGACATATATAGACTGTGTTTTCTATATATGGCTGGAATACACTGTTGTTGTCCTGGTTTGGAAATGTTAAATCTAACTTTCCAGATTCAGCTAGAAAACTGCTGCTTGACAAACCAGTATGACGATTTGTTGAATTAGGCATATCAGGAAAGGAGGGATTTTTAGACCCTTGGAAGTATCTCAGAAATTACCTTTTATTCAGCAGAATTGTGGCTATTTCTCCTAGTATATTTGCACAAAGTATCTCTTAAAACAGTTTAAGAGATATGATCTATCTGCAGTTTGATATACACATTCATTTTTGAGTGGAATTCCATGTTCCCTCTTTGATTCTTTCCACAAAGGAGATTCCATTTCCTTACTCGCCTTGCAGCTCCTCACCATGCTATTTTGAAAAAAATGCTTCATTTTCTACAGCATTCATCTCTCTCTCCCTCCCTGAAAATATTGGCAAAAATTTATTTTACATCCCTCCAGCAAGAGAATTTTGAATTCAGTCCTCAGAATTTAGTGATTTTTTTACCACAATTTCTAACACATGGGCATTAAATATTAAATGCTAACAAATAGAACAGACGACCTACAAAAGTCTTCATAGACAATAGAAAAATTAAAATATTATACGTAACATTACCAAATGTTGCATTTGTTATTGAAAATTTGTTGAAAATTTCTAAACTTTAAATATGAGTGTCTCACCAGCTAGAGTCGGTGTTGTTTCCATTAATGATACTTGAAATGTATGAAATATTTTTTCACCCCATAAGTGTTAAATATTTTCACAATAATTTTTATGTTATCTGTACACCGCCCTGAGTCCTTCGGGAGAAGGGCGGTATATAAATCTAAATAAATAGTTGTGAGGTAGGTTTAAATAAATATCTTTAAGATATTCCAATGTTTACATATGTAAAATATGAATGAAAATAATTAAATAACTTTTCAGGCTTAATTGATATTTATGTTGGAAAGCAGGAATGTTTATTGAAGCATTTTCTCTTCCTGGCATCCTTTAGACATACTGAACTACAAATGCCAGTATTCCTAGCCAGTAATGCAATGCCAGTTGAGAGCTGTACTTGCCGTGATCTGAGTGGAAATCTGGCTTAATAGATATTTTGTTAGTAATTTTAGTCAATTGTAGTTCAAAAGGATTGTATGCAAATATGAGTATCATCTGAAGTATCTCACTTGATAGGGAAGATGTAAAGTACATGTTAACAGTGGTGCCATTTAAAAGTTTTGTTTGAAAACTGTGAACAAATAAACATATTCGGGTGTGTCTTGCAGGAGCAAATCTTATGGATTGAGCAACAGAAGCATCATCCCTTTTATTTATAATTAATTTTTTATGTTTCGGAATAAGTTTCATTGTTAAAAAGAAAAAAGGAGCGTTCCAGCTTTTAATGGAATGCAAATAGCTATGTTAAACAACATCCACATTAATGCATAAGTGTCTGTTCCTTGTGCATATTTGAATAATTTCTTCTTGACTGATGCAGTTAGAACTTTACACCATTATCAAGTAAACTTAATTGCTTGGTATACTTTATTTTTTACACAGCAAACACACAAAAACATTTGTAGCTTTAAAGAGTCAACAGATAATTCACATCGTATGTGTTTGCTACAGAAGCTATCTATGCAACCATGACGTTCATCTATTGTATCTTCAGCATCTCACATTATAAGTATGCAAAAACATAGAGAGCATTGCTGCTAACTAGTTTGCTAAATATTCCACTAAACAATTAAACCAATCTTTTTCAACTTGAGGCCTTACAATGCTTAAATGTAGTGTGCTAGCCAAGAATTATAGAATCAATGATCTGACTAATCTGGTGGGTACTATTAGGGAAGGCTTATTAAGATTTCATTTTTGTAGTAAAATTCCATCCAGTTCATTAATGGACTAATTAAGGCACATGAGATTTAGACAGAAAAGGAGTAGATATAGCATTTAGGGCACCTGTAAGCCATCGAGCATTATTAAGACCCACCTACTATCCTTTAGTTTGTATTTTAAGAAAATGAGTTAAAGATGGCTTTGAATTATGGATGCACATTTTCTATTTTTTACAATATAAAGGTTACAGTATACTACTGATGGCCTCACCGTTTCACAGCTTCCTGATTGTCCCAATTATTATACCACCTGAAAGCTGTTTCTGTTATAAACTGTTTTTCCAATTAAATCTCATCTCACTTCTGCATGTTATTATTCAAATTAATCAAATAATAGCATTCTGCATGTGCTTCAAATGGAAAGGACACCAACTTACTTTTAATGTAACACACACACACACATACAAATCAAACGATAAAGTACTGCCCTGGTAATGTTACATGTTATTTATTTCCCCAAAACCATTCTACAGATGCCTAATCCCTGGTTTAGGCGAAGTTTAGAACAGTTTTTTTTACATGATTTTAATGTGCATAAATCAATAACTTGATAATCGGTTTAAAATGACACAAAATATGGTTCTGTTCTTATGGTTTTCCATCAATTTTAGCGTGAAAATTGAATGAATTCAAAAGTTTCTAGTATGCCAATCTTTATTTTTTTCCTGCCAAAATAGATGAGTTTTGTGATCAGCTTTTGTTGCATAAAGAAAAAGGTGTATAAACTGCTTCACTCTTAAAATTTTTGAAATTATTTTATCAAACTTAAATTTCAGAATGTAAAATTGTTACATTTGCTTCCAAGTTATACACGTAGTTTTTGACTTACGATCACAATTAAGCTTAAAATTTCTTTTGATAAGGGAGGCAGTTGTTAAGTGAATTGTGTCTTATTTTACAACCTTCTTGCTAGTTGTTAAGCAAATCACTGTCGGTCATTAAGCAAATCTGGCTTCTGTATATTATTGATTTTAAGCAAATCTGGCTTCTGTATATTATTGATTTTGCTTGTCGGAAGCCAACTGAGGTGGTTATAAAAGGTGATTACATGACCCCAGGACAGTTAACTCATAAATACATGCCAATTGCCAAGCATCCAAATTTTGATCACATGACCGCGGGGGATGCCACAATGGTCAAAGTGTGAAAAAGTCATGTCCCTTTTTTCACTGCCATTGTAACTTTGAACAGTCACTAAATGAATGGGAAATTTTAAGCTTAATTGTTGAGGGCTACCTGTATTCTGTATTATACAGTGTAACTGTATTTGAAGTGAATGTATATATTTCAGAAGTTTAAGAGAGGACATTAACATTGTAGGATATTCTTGGATTGGTATTTTGGATGTATAAAAGAACTGGGATCCAAATATTCCCTGAAACAATCTAACAGTATTCTCTGCATGAGACAGAACATTTTTGGCAATGAAAACGTTTCCCATATATAGTATGTGGTAAATTGACGCTTTGCAATGCATCCTTGCCAAGAAGGAGATAGGGAGCATATGATAGAAAATGTGACAGAATACTAATCATGCAAAAAGTCTGCGAAATTAGTGGGTTCTTCAAATAGCAGAAACTTGTTCTCTTGAAGAAAAAAAGTAAATCTTAGGAAACTGAATGTAAAGCGAAAATCAGTTGTAATGTATTAATTTTTGCTTTGTATTTTAAACTTCAAAACGTACTCAATGAGGTTGAGTTTCATAATCTAGGAAACCAAGGATTTGTCATTTTTGCAAAAGCTGGAGGGAGAATATTTTCACGTTGATTTTGAAAATATGACATACATTTGCATTCTTTAATCTGAATGTGTTTGAATATTGTTAATGTCTTCATAAAATATGTATGTATAAGATATCTTTCCAATTACAGCTAAGAGACAAATACTCTTCATCTGCGCTAACCCACATTTATTCAGTTTTACTTTATTTTGTATTTCATCATCAGGGAATCAGTCATAGTCTAGAAAGTGGCAAATTCTCTTCTGTTTTCAGAATTCTAGCCTTCTGAAGAGATCAAGAATTTGGATAGTTTTTAATCACAATATTAACAGGTTAGTACAAAAGGGGGTTGCATAGGGAGAGAAAAATCACTGAACCCTTTATTTTAGGTCATTGATGGCAAATCTTTTGAGTGCCCAAATGGCAACCCAAAAGTCACTTATTTATCGCAAAGTGCCAACATGGCAACACACACACCCCAGTAGCCATCAGTGACACCCCCCTACCTAAACTCGCTGCGGGCCTTCCAGCAGCCTACCCCATCTTCTGCAGCCTGCTGTGAGCTGTGCTCCCTTCCAACCTGGCTCTTCTCCTCTCTCACCTCCACCAGACTTTACGCCGCATTTGAGCTGCCCGCCTTACCCCAGACAAGGGAGGAAGCACTCCCATTGGGCTGCTGGGTAGAGGGGCAGGTGATGTCAGAAATGTCCTCAGACACACGTGGAGAAGGGGAGGGGAGCTCCACATCCCTCTGGCTTCCTAGCAATCTGTACTGGGGCGATGGCACATGTGCCCACAGAGAGGGCTCTGAGTGCCACCTCTGGCACACGTGCCATAGGTTTGTCACCCCTGTTCTAGGTATTTTGGTGTTTATTTCCCAGTTATGGAGAGGTAACTGTCATCTATTTAGACTTCTTTTTGTAAGCATTACTAAAATATTTTTTGAAAAAGCAAAACTTTTAAAGCCTTGGTCCATGCACTACCGGAGACACCTTTTCTCCATCCCTGATGAGAAGCATGTGAGAATTTTACCTGTTCACAAAAATATATTTTAGACTGACACCTCTTTTAATAATCAGCTTTATATGCAAAAATAGGGGCACTGAATAAGGCTAGTTGCTCCAATTAAAAAAAATGCCCTAAAATAAGTTGCAAGTATGTTAAGACCATATTCCTATTTCAGAAGAATTCAAGCACTAATGACTAAATAGTGTTCTATTATTAACAGTGGCCAAAATATTATGGCCGCTCAGTTCAGGAAGTAAACAAAAATATTCTTTATATATTTGGAAAGCACTTAATTCAAAATTACATGAATATACTGCACCACATGGCTGACCAGAGGAGGAATACTGGAATACTAGGATGAGGAGAAAAGTGTTCAGTACTTGGTTCTTTCCAACCTTTATCTTAATACTGGAAAATATATAAATCATTTATATAACATTATGCAAAAGAAGGCACAGCCGGTTATAGTTTATACAAGCATGATGCATAATACGCAGAAGTACAGAAGTAAAACATTTCACATCCTTTACATATTGTTTAGAAATGTATTAAGAAAGATACTTCATTAACAGTGTTCAACACTTGGAGAGCAGGATATAAAATTATATATTGTTTTAATGCACAAAAGATTTCTTATACAAAAACCCCTTCACTGTATAAAAATGCTAAATAAACACCATACAAGTAGGTCATCTGTGTAATGAAAAGTGCAAACCATAGTAAAACAGTTTCATCATGTCCTAAAAAATGAAACCCATCAGAATGGCTGTGTCAAATCCAGTTTATTAGTGAGTCCCCAGTTTGCTGAGACATCAGGATTTATGAGCATTTGGAGAAAGGAGAACTGGAGAAGAGGCCCCATCCAAGCTCGGGATTTGCATTGGGATGTGACCATTTAGCAGAGTTGGAAACTAAAAAGAGCAAAGGAAAATGTCACTGAGATTCACATTATTATCTATGTGTAAACTTTCAAACATTGCTTTTAATGATACATGGAGACCACTAACTGACAGGTACAAGTAAAATAATTACAATTAAAAAGATACATCACATCAAAGTTAAACATCACTCATTTTGGACTGGTTGAATGAATATAAGGTTGTTCAGAAAAAAGCATTTAGGAAAAGCATATGATAATTGTGACAACCCATAGATTCTAATGGGGCGGGGAACTAAGTTAAAGTCCCTTGTGATTTTTGAGTAAGCTAATACTTCTAATTTTATTCTAAAATGAATTGGTATCAAACAGGTTTATAAATGTTTTTTGTAAATGAATTACAGTTGAAATAAATCCCAGAACTGGATTCAGAAAGCAGCACATGAATCTGTAAAAGAGCACCTCAATAATGCTAATGAACAGGGTGCAGATAGTTTTATTTTAGCATTCAGAGTAATAGAAATAAAATTGAAAAGAATTACAAGGCAAAAATGTTCATATATTCTGTAAGAAATACTAATCTTCAAGACAATAATGACTGCCTAATAAAATCAAAGAATCCCCATAAGGACTAATGTTTTTTGATTTTATTAAAATTTAATAATTTTATTTAAATTATTTATTAAAATTGTTTGTATATCAGGTCTATGATTCTGGGCAGTTTAGAGCATACAGTCAACAAAATAAACCTATATTGCAATAGTTCAGGTCACCACTACTCATTAATGCCCAAGTAAGATGTTTTTCACAGATTTGCAGGAGGTCATCAAGTAAAGGATCAAGAACTAACTGGAGGTAAGGTATTCCAGGGGCTTGAATTTTCTATAGACGAAGCTTGTCCCCCTCAGCTCAACTTTAGTATCTTTCTAAATCACCTCAAAGGGCAGGAAAAAACATTTTGAAAAAGACTGTTAAATACCCAGTGCCACACTATGTAAGTCTTGGCAAGCAATGACCAACAGTTTAACTCGGGCTTAGAAGCTTTTATGCAACCAGCAGAGCAGTTTAAGAATATTAAGTTGCAGCTTAATCATTATGTTCTTCCCCTGTTGCTTTGAGTCAGGCTTCCCCCATATATAGCACATTACAGAACTGTCTACAATAGTTTCTTGGTCCAGTCAGAGCTGTAACTAGCACCTCAACCAGAACTAAGCAAAGATTCTAGACTTCACTTGCTCTAGTAAGAGCCATAAGGCACCCCATGCACTCCAAGTCATTGGTCTTCTCTTTTTCTCGTGGAAGCACAATTCTGTTCGGAGGCATCATGGGGACTAAATTAAAGCCAGCAAATGTTTCTGAACAAATAGTAACTCTAAAATGTAACTTGAATTTGACTATCAGAAGCTGTTTGTAGTGGAGCTACTGGAACACTTATTCAAAAAGGATGCAAAAGATTATAGGCTGTCTTAAAGGTAAGATAACTCTATTTTGTATCTTCATTTTTTATGCCCTTATTCTGATAAACCAAGGCATGACAGCTCAATCTAAAATCCCTGTGGCTGTTCTCTTGGCGAGATTCAAAGTTCCCACCCAAACTGACCAATTTTGGCTTCTGTACTTCTCAACACCTATAAGCTGTGAGCAGCTGGGAATTGGAGTCTCTCAGATGCTCCCAGATTGAAGGTGGAGTAAATTAAGGCCTAACTTGTAAATTCCCAAGTATTAGTTGACATTCTTGTGTCTTCAGATGCTCATTTTCTACACTTGAGAAATCCTTTTACAAGGTATATCATTCAGTTTCATACTTGCTTGCAGTATGAAGCAACACAAATAATAATTTCACAGCTTTGCCTGTTTTTTTTTTATACCGTACAGAAAGATTTACCGTATTTTTCACACTATAAGGCGCACCGGACCATAAAACGCAGGGCGCCCAGAGGCATTCCGCGGGGCAATCCAAGGTCCGGAGACTGGCCTGCAGGCCGAACTGGAGTATTCCCGGCACCCGGCGGATGCCTGGAAATCACTCCGCGGGATGCTCCAGTTCGGCCTCCAGGGCGATCCTTCGGCTTTGGAGCGTCCTGTGGAGTGATTTCCGCGTACCCGTGGGGTGCCGGAAACACTCCTGATCGCCCTACAGGGCGATCCTTCAGCTTTGGAGCGTCCCAT
>JANHFO010003460.1:40159-53252 GCA_032468095.1 Pareas carinatus | reverse complement strand
ACACACACACACACACACACACACACACACACAGTTTTATTGCCTATCCATCCTTCACCCACCCACCCTTTCTAGCCTTTGATGTCAGGTGTATACCTGACATTTTGTCCTTTGGTGAATTTGTGAATCTCAAAACATCAAACCATAAAAGGATGTTCAGCAGAAATAATACTTCAGCAATTTGCAGCAAGGAATTGTGTGATGTAAAAAAAAAAAAAACCCAAACCCACAGTTCATGGGTACATTATTTGTTGTATTTGCTCATAGAAATGTATTGGATAAGTGAGGTCACAAATGGATCTTTATCAAGATTGAAGTGCAAGAGGAAAAGTGGGGTGTGAAAAAGTAGTTTGTGTTTAGAAAATTTAGCTGGGAAGTTTGCAATTTGTAGTCTGTGTTTAAGAAATTTAAGTGGGAAATGACCAACAACAAGTTCGGGATTGTTATTAAGGTATGTTTTTATATTGAATGTATAACATTTCCAAAAACGTTAGTATGTCTTAAAGGAAATAGGACCATTTAACAGAAAGCAGGTGGTTCTCTTTGATAACTTTTCTATCTGTTAGAAAAATAGTTATAATCTTTTCCATATGATGGTAACTAGTGTGAAAAAGATTAGGGAAGAGAGATAGATAATCTCCTTCAGTCAGGGGCCTCTCTAAATTTTGTATGATGTCTTAATGGCTACACATCAAAAATAAATGGAAGGATCTTTGAGGTTATACCAGACAGTTATATTTAGCTGATCATAAATCTTAGATGATCTTAAATCAAAGAAGGGTTGGACCGGGATGGCATTTAAATAGGAGAAAATACTGTAGGCTAGAATGGAAAGCTGGAAAGGAATTCTGAAATGTGGCAATAGTAGACAGGTAAGTGATATGATCAGCAGATCTCAAGCTCACCCATTCATTCATTCATTCATTCATTCATTCATTCATTCATTCATTCATTCATTCATTCATTCATCAATTTTATATGACCATATACTGTATTTTACAAAAAAAAAAGTGACTCTGGGCAGCATACAATAAAACTGTAAAATGCAATATATAAAAACAATTATTAATCACAATCACAATTTTAAGAGATGGTAGCAGATGTCAACAATAATGGAGTCACCTCAGTAGCTTGCTGGGTCCTCCCAGGCCTGATGGCATAACCTGGTTTTGAGGAGCCTCCAGAAGATCAACAGGAATGGAGCCAGCCTCACTTCAAGGGGCAGGATATTCCGTAAGGCATGTGCCACAGCAGAGAAAGCCATGCTCCTGGAAGCTGATAGTTGTGTATCCCTTGCAAATGGGGCTCATAGATCTGATATAATTAGGGACAGGCAGTTGCTCAGATAATCCAGCCTCATGCCATGAGAGGCTTTAAAGGTCAACTTGAGAAATTCTTACCTTTAGTGGTACTTTTAAAAAGTAGTTTTCTTAAATGTTAAACTGTTTATAACCTGATTTAGCAAGCTCACCAAAATGCCATCACAACTTTGATATCCCTCTTTCATTCTTCAGAGGCTTTTGATGGACACAGAAAGGAATGTATGCAACTCTTAGAACAAACTTTGAATTCTGCCCTGGTGCTTTGCCTTAAAGGAATAGGCAGATCATGCATCGGTACCAAACATTTTGTTTGCAGTAATATTTAGCACAGCAACGTGTGTGACCTGGCTTGTAACATGCAAAAAATAAATAAATGGATTTCCACGTTCGCATCCTTTAACTGTGTAGGGATACGTCTGAACAATTTTAAGAAATATAGTTATTAATATTGAGTTGTTCCCGTCTAATTTGTGGTCTTCTAAAAGCAGTGTTATCGAATTGTAAGCCAAAGTTTTGCTTTTGGAATCTTTTAAAATTCTATGTAAAAGTCAAATTGGGAAGATCAAAAGATAAACTTTGTTGAGATTTAGAATGAAGCATAGCCATATGCATTACCTAATTTTTGCTTGATGACATTAACATAATGTTTTGATGTTGACATAATTACCTTGATGTTATGTAGTCGAAATTTTGAGATGCACAAGTTAAAATAGGTGTGTGTTGGCAACGAAAGCCTCCTTGAATGAATTTGAGTTAATATAAAAGGAAAAAGAACGGACATTGTCCTAGGTGTATATTACAACCACCAAACCTCACAAAGGAAATAGAAGAACGTTTGCTAATAAGTTAGCTACATGCCACAGTAGAAATGTACTGATACTACCCTGATACTAACTGGGAGACAAACTCTGACCAAGTGGGAGATGAAACATGTTCCTGACAAACCTAGCTAAGAACTTTGTCATCCAAAACATAGAGGAGAGAACTAGAGGATCATCCATATTGAACATAATTCTTACTAATAGGAATGCAATTATAGAAGAAATTGAAGTTGCAGGAACTTTGGGGGAGAGTAGCCATGTCATACCTGAATTCAACATAATGGAGGTACAAGTAATCAAGAAAATCAAACTACTGTCTTAGAATTTATAGAAATCCTAAAGTGGAAAATAACTCAAGAACTTGGAAAACTGAAATATGAGATTATAAAAGCCTAGCACAACACAATACTACTGAGAAAGAAAAACAAGAGACCTTAGACAAAGCCAGCATGATTGCATAAAGAACTCCGATAAACTGAGAAACAAAAAGGATAAATATAAAAAATGGAAAGAGGGACATACGATTACAAGGGAATATCAGCAAATAGCCCAAATCTGAAAGGATAAAGTCTGGGAAGCAAAGGCTCAGAATGAACTAAGACTTGCAACAGATCCCCAAAAATAATAATAATAAAATGTTTCAGCAAAGAGTACAAATCAAAATAGGCAAGAAAATGGTAAGAAAATATTTATCCAATCTGGACAAGTTTAAATCATCAGGACCAGATGGATCACATCCCAAGATTCTGAAGGAGCTGACAGACAAGATCTTGGAATCTCTGAAAAAAATGCTCCTGAAGCACTGGGCAAGTACCAGAAAACTAGATAAAACTAGATATCTGGATCTAGGAAACTACAGACCGATCAGCATGACATCCATACCTGGGAATATTCTGGAAAAGATGATCAGACAGTGAATTTACGAACACCTAGAAAAAAGCAAAGCGATTACTAGAAGCCAACATGCGTTTCTTAAAAACAGATCATGCCAGACAACTCTTATTTCCGCCTTTGACAAGATGATTAGATTGGCAGTTTGAGAAAATGCTGTGAACATAGTTTATTAGACTTCAGTAAAGCATTTGACAAAGTGGACCAGAACCTAAATCTTGGCACTATAGAAAAATGTGGAATAGAAAGCGTCATTATCAGATGGATTTGGAACTGACTGACCGACTGCCCTCAATGTATAATCCTTAATGGAAATACATTTACATGGAGAAACATATAGTGGAGTATCTCAGGGTTCTGTCTAGGGCCCAATATTCTTCGGCTTCGTCATAAATGATTTTGATGAGGGGATAGAAGGAGAACTCATCAAATTTGTGGATGATGCCAAGCTGGGGGAATTGCTAACACTTTAGAAGATAGAACCTCAAGAGACTTGACCATTGGACCCTATCCAGCAAGATGCAGTGAAAAGTACCGTATTTTTCGCACCATAAGGCGCACCGGATCATAAGACGCAGGGCGCCCAGAGGCATTCCGCGGGGCGATCCAAGGTCCGGAGATTGGCTTGCAAGCCGAATTGGAGGCTTTCCAGCACCGTGCGGGTGGGCGGAGATCGCTCCGCGGGGTGCCGGGAAGCCTCCAGTTCGGCTTGCAGGCCGATCTCTGGACTTTGAAGCACCCCACGGAGCAATCTCCCACGCTTTTGGGGAGTATTCGCTCCATAAGGCGCCTACACTCCCCCCCCCACTTTTTTTGGGGGGGAGTGCGTCTTATAGCGCGAAAAATACAGTAAGTTCCTGCGTCTAGGCAGGAAAAGCCAGATGCACAGGTATAGAATAGGTGGTAATAGTGAAGGTAGCAGTAGCAGATTTGGAAGGGACCTTGGAGATCAGCTAGCCCACTGGATAAATGACTATCCAGTCTCTCTTTAAAAGCCTGCAGTGATGGGGCACCCACAACTACCAAAGGCAATTTGTTCTAGTAACCGTAAGAGGACTTTAGGTGTCCTACTGAATGAGTATTAAGTATGAACCAGAAGTGTGGTACACACACACATATACACACAAAGACCTAATAAAGACGCATATTGAGGAATCTACCCTGTGTGTAATAAAAGACATACTGCATAACAATTAATACAAAAATCCACACATATTTTTCACGTAGAATGGTTTTCTGTAGAATTACAAACTGAAGGAGAAACAGAATAATCTCGTCCCAGTTTCTGCTAGAAAAGGCATATTTTGTTATAGAAAGAATGGATCCCTTTAATGTGTGATTTAAGTATTTTCATTATATTGAAAAGAACTCTATCATTTTAGTGGAGCAAAACAATAACTGGGTTAACATGAAACAATTATATGGATATGGATGGATATCTGAATATACATGGAATTAAATCTATACATCAAATACTTTGCATAAGTATAATCTTGCTATGGTTTTAGCTGTGCTAGTGGGGATTCTCCCCCCACTCGCCAGCTGCAGATTTGAAGCATTCAGTTCAGATAATAAACCATGCACATTTTAATATTCACAGTTTTGATGACTCTGTGTCACTCTGAAAAAATTAAGCTGTTAAATTCTGGTTATATTAAGTATAGTAGAGGCGTGACTTTTACTTTAAATGGTTTGATAAAATTCAGAGATAAAACAGAACAGGTTAACAGGATTTTTAAAAGAAAAGAGAAGAAATAAGTGGTTAGAGTTTGAAAAAAAAGGAAAGTGTCATTAGAAGAAAGAAATTAAAGTGACTTTGCTAGACATACAGGAAGTGAAATGCATTAATTTAGGGAAAGAATTGATTTTGAGTTATGCATCCTTTGCATGTTTGGTTACATTGTGAAAAAGCCTCTGCTTAAATGTCCCTATGGCTATTTGGAGATTTAAATAATTAATTCATACTGATTGAAATTATTTGACAATCTCAAATATTTCTGAATGACTCTTCTTATTGTCCTTGCCAGATGCATATACAACAGCAGAAGTAACCTACAAGTGGACATTCAACGCGTCAAATTCAGTAGAAGTCGCTCCAGATGGCTCAAGGTTAAATCAGTATGATCTCTTAGGTCAAACAATTGGACAGGAAACTGCCAAATCCAGTACAGGTGAATAAAGTAAAGAAAAAAGAATAACACACAGCATCGATGAAGAATGCACTTCTAATACATACTAGTGAATTTTGCCCTATTTTATGATCTTTCTTGTTACCGTCATTAAGTGAATGACTGTCGTTAAATTTGTAACACAGTTGTCCAAGTGAATCGGGCTTCCCCATTGACTTTGCTTGTCAAAAGGTCACAGCACATAACCACGAGACAATGCAATTGTCATAAACACATGCCAGCATCTGAATTTTGACCACGTGATTATGGGGTTGTAGAGGTGAAAAATGGTTGTAAGTCACTTTTCAGGGCTGTTGTGACTTCCCTAAACAAACTGTTGCAAGTTCAGGACTACCTATGGTCACTACTCTGTTCAAAACGCTCAGGAACATCTCTGGAAATAACAGATTTCTGCTTCTTGACATCTAGCAGACGGGAAATTACCGTGTAACCTGGCAGCCTGTTCCCCTTAGCTGACAATTTATACTGTCAGGAAGTTCCTTCTGAAGCCCATCCTGAATCTGATTCCCTGTGGTTTTAAAACATTTTAAGTCTTTGGTTCTGTTCTGCCCTCGTGAACTACATAGAAGAAGTCTGAATACAAAATGGTGTCACGTTATGATAATGCAAATATCGATTTCACCCTTAGAGGAGTCTAAATTTATGCCGTGTAATTTAAATTGATCTTTCTCCTGGTTATGGTATCAAGAAAATCTAAAACTTTATTTATTTATTTTAGTCAAGCATGTATGAGAAAACAAGTATAAGTATAAACATATAGGTATAAACCTATAAGTATAAACAGGTGTAAGCGTATGCATAACGAATGAGTACCAATAAATGGCGACAGTAGGACAGGGACGATATGCACGCCCCCTTGTGGACCTTTTAGGAATGGAGTGAGGTCCACGGTAAACAGTTTAAGGTTAAAGTTTTGGGGGTTTGAGGAGGTAACAACAGCATCAGGCAGTGATTTTCAAGCATAAAGTCATATTTTCGGCAATTGAGTTTGAAGTTCAAAATAGTTGCATCAGCCTTCTTCCATTCTCTCACATGCTGCATGGGAAACCATTGTCAAGTGTTTTCAAATCATTTGTATTTATTGAATTAATTATATCTATTGTTCAAATATATTGGGGAGGGGATCTTTGCTTCTTTATTTTAGAATCATAAGCAACACTAAGGTATATTTAAATGGTTCTATTAATATGCTATAAGCAGATTTATTTCAAAGTGGCTTATCTGAGGAAGAATGTATAATTATTCTTTTGTTATTAATCTGATCTGTTTTTTTCAGGTGAATACACAGTGATGACAGCTCATTTTCATTTGAAGAGGAAAATTGGTTATTTTGTGATTCAGACCTACCTTCCCTGCATCATGACAGTAATTCTGTCTCAGGTGTCATTCTGGTTGAACAGAGAATCTGTTCCTGCAAGGACAGTTTTTGGTATGTAGTCAATAATAACTTATTATTTCACATGCTAGCATAGAAGAGTGTATGATCCTTTCCCTCGGTTTTTCTTTTAATAATTTTTTGTATATGGTCGAAATTCATGAACATATTCATTTCTATCTAATGCTGTTTTAGGTTCATTCCACTCTACAATTTTCCAGGAAGTTGGAAAGAGAACTAAAATGGGAAAAGGGGTATATTTAAATCCATTTTTTTGCCAAGATGGGAGGAATATATGTATTTGTATAGGTGCCTCTCTCAAACCATTTACTTAGGGCAGCAAACAGACATAAAAACGATACCATTAAAAAGACAGTACAGAAATAAATTAAGCACAAGTAGCAGTCAAGAGATATTGCAACCCATTGTTGTCAATCATTGGTAGAAAACAGGTATTTAACTTATTCAGAAGTCCAGGGCGGGCCAGTTATTTAAAGGACCGCGTTCTACCAGCTAATACCTCCCACCGACCCATCTGCTCCCACAGAGAGGGCCTCCTCAGGGTGCCGTCGGCCAGACAATGTCAGCTGGTGACCCCCCAGGGGGAGAGCCTTCTCTGTGGTGGCCCCCACCCTCTGGAATGACCTCCCCCCTGCAATACGCACCATCTCTGACCTTCGGACCTTCCACCGCGCCCTGAAGACCCACTTATTCCAGCAGGCTGATTTAGCCGAGTCCTAGTCCTTCTGTTTTAAATTTGGGTTATTGAACTGGTTGTTAAACGTTTTAGCTATTTTTACGATTCGGATGGAAATTATTTTATCATTTCTCCCATCTTTTAATTGGGCCGTATGTAATATTTTTAATGTTGTTTTTATTGTGTTTATCGTGTTGTACTGTACTGTGTTTTTTATTAGGCCTGTTAGTCGCCCTGAGCCCTGCGGGAGACGGGCGGGGTATACATTTAAATAAATAAATACAATAAATGTTTGTGTGAGTCTAAGATTTCTTTGATTTCGAAGTGTTGCTCTCTTTTGATAAGAATATGGATTGAAGTTAGTTTTGTTTTGGGCGTAGGGGGGAAGTGATTACCGGCTTTAACAAGCTACAGTAGAAAACTGGGTGAAGGCATCTGAGGTTTTTAGCCATGTCCAATTGCACTGTCACAGGATTGATTATTTTAATCATAGCAAAGTATCCAATAAACTTAGTCCTAATTTCTCTGAGGATTGCCTGGTTGGAGGTATTTGGTGAATACATAGATTTTAAAGTCTTTTCCTTTAGAGTGCTTTTTGTCAGTTTGTTTCTTGTTTGCTTCTTGTGCGTCTAGGGCTTTACAGACCACCGGCCAGACGCTTTATAGTCGAGCAATCCAGTTCACTAAAGAAGTGTTTTTTTAAGAGTGGTTTGTGGTAGTTCTGGCATGACTACGAAGTCTTGGCCTGTTGTAACTCAGAATGGTGCAAAACTGATGCTGCTATGGACTGAGCTGTTGCATGCTACCTCTGTGAAGGGCAGCCGGGTTGTCTTGTTGGTAGTTAATGCAGCATTGATGGAATTGCTCTGGGATGCCATTTGCACGTTCATAAACTCCATTTGTCTGGGGATTATGGGAAGAACTAAGCCCAAATTATGAAATTTGTACCAAAATTCTGCAGCCCAAGAAGATTCGCTCAGGGCCAACCATAGAGTCTATATACATGTTTCACAAAGAGTTTAGCCAGTGTGCATGTTGATCAGATTTTGGGGCATGGCACGAAGTGCGCCTGTTTGGAAAAAAGGTCAATCACCACTCAGATTATTTTTTCCTAAGCTTTCTTGTAATTCCACAATAAAGTCCATGGAAATCCCTTTCCAAGGTTCTTGGGAGTTTTGCTGCTACCTGTAGGAACCCTGGGCATTTTCGTGAGGAACAGACAACGCAACTGGCTACGTAGCTTTCAATGTCCTTTTTCAATGATGGCTATCAGAATTGGAGTTTCATGAGATGTAAACCAAGCGTCTGGCCATCTTTCACAGTTCCTCTGGAGGACTAAGGTGTGAAGACTTTCTGATACATATAACTTAGCTCCCACCCAGGAGATACCATCCCGCATGGTGCACTCAATTTGATGGCTGTTAAACCATTTATCTTTGCTTAAAGCCTCTTTAAGTCAGTAAGGGATTTGCAGAGTGATTTTTAATTATTTTTTTTTGCTCCGGTGATGACGGGAACCGTCAGTTGTTTGGCTTAGATGGCAGGGCTAATGATTTCAGTTTTACAGCTGTTGAATTGGGCCATCCAGGGGAAGTAACACCATGTAAAGTTGAATAGGGTAAAGTATTGGACCCAGTGGACTTGTTTGGAGACAATTTTCAGAATGTTTTTAGAACTTCTAGGCTTTTATGATCTGTTTATACTTTGAAAATGTTTTCCCCCCTTTGAAAAAGTGTCTCCATATCAAGAGCTTCCAACGCACTATGTACGCCTCTTTCTCACGTATCGCCCATTTCAGCTTAGCGTTGGACATTTTTTGGGAGGCAAGTGCAAGGTTATACTTATAGTCTCCTCTGGGGCCCCATTTTTATCTCTACTGCTTCAGTGACAAACATTGCGGGAAACACACACACACACACACACACACACACACACACTACTGAGCCGTCCAGTTGGCAGAAGGCCATGGACACCTTAAGTTTCCTAAGGCTCATCCTCAGTTTCTCCACCATGCTAGGGTTGACCAGGCACCTGATACAGCCCAAGTCCAATAAGGCAATCAGATTCTCCTTACGCCCCAAGAAAGGTATGACTAGCTCTATCAGGATTGTCACAGGTATGACAGGGTAACTTCCCAAGGGGTCGTCATCCATTCCACTGTTGCTCTCCATCATGGACCTGCCTGGCGTAGTCAGAGCTCCCTCACCATTGCCAGATGATGGGGTGAACTCAACTATACCCCATTTAGAGCTGTTTCTTGAGCTTTCACAGAGTTCTTGCCTCCTTTTTGTGCAGGGATAGGCGTCAGTCTAGGGCTCGGACAGGGCGCCCAGCAGTCAGCTGCTCTGGGCCCCTCCTTTCCACACCGAAAACAACTGGTGGAGTCTCATCCCCCTGGTTTTGAGACCTCTTCTCTGTGGGGAGGGGTCTTTGCCATCCACGGTGAGGACAGTTGTGGTGCCTGGCTGTGTCGATCTCCACCTTTTTGAGTAGGACATGCCAGCCATGGAGAGGTTGCAGTGCGGCCTTGGAGAGACAGGCGTAGAAAATTTCATCACCCAGGCCATTCTGAAAGCACTCAATCAACATGTCCTGTGGCCAGTTGGCTACCCTAGAGGCTAGGCTTCAAAATTCTTGAATCTAGGCAGCTATGGATCGTCTGTCCTGCCTTATAGGTTTCATTTTCATTTTCACTCTTCTATCAGCTAAGGGATCCTCGAACCTCTTCCTCAGGAACCACGAACCAGTCAAAGTTACCTAGTTCCGCCATGTTGTTTTTGTGGAGGATCACCATCCATGTCACCACTTCTCCCTCCAGTGCTGAAGTCACACTCCACACTTTGGCTGCTTTAGTCAGTAGATCAGCTCCATGGTCATGCATATAAATCCACACCTGGACCAGAAAGAATGCCAATTGCTTCAGGTCAGCATTAAATTTCACTACCAGGGCAGGTGGATTGCATTCCCTCCTCCATAGAGGAGTGATCCTAGCCAGCAACACTAGGGTGGAGTGGAGTGAAGACTGCTGGTGGTGTGGCAGCTGCAGACACACTGTCACCTGGTTGGGCAGGTGCCAGTTGGGCAGACGGTTTGTCCCAGCCACTCTGGAGCTTCCAGGTTTGAAGTCTGTGGAAAGCATTCCTCAGGAAATAGATCATTTGTTCAAAAATGTCATCATGGGTATTTGATTCGCTGCCCATCATCCTGCATTCTTCTTTGACCGCAGAGCTTGTGTTCACCTCCCCCGGGTGAGGTTACCTCAGAGGACTTCTCTTCCTATTCATCCTTCTTCTTGATCCCCAGTGACCATTGGGACTTCAATTGGTCCTTGAGAGCCTCTGCTTCTCCTTCCAGCTCAGGATAGTCCCCATCACTTCTGGATCTCAAAGTGACTTCCTCTCAACTCTCCATTTTCTCCTCCTCACTCTCATGAATGAACATTTTCTATGCATGGTCCCCATAGTAGATGTATGTCTCTAGATGGACTGCTACTGCAGATCCAACTTAGGGTCAGGAGAAAAAATGTAGATTTTTTTACATCTCAAATACCTGTCATTTTAACAGGGGGTCTGTAGACTTTCTATATCTGCTATATTTGTTCTATATAGTACATGGTTGGATTGCATAGATTTAGAAGATTCATCAGCCAGGCCTATTAGTCTTTATCTGATAATTCTTCATCAATGACCTTGGTAAATCTATTAATGAAAACATACAGCATCTCTTGTATGTTTAGAATTGTGACATAAATAAACCTCTCTCACTCAGGCTTTCTATAAACATACCCAAAGTCTTATTTTCCTTTAATATGGTATGCACAACAAAGCTCACCTTTTATATCAGAACATATTGTGGTTATATTTAAAAGAAGTGGGTTTCTATTTTAAAACTGAGATAGTAATTTCTTTTTATCATTATTATTGGAGGTCTGTTTTTTTTCTCCTTTCCCTGTTTCATTCTCCACACATAATGTGCTTTTAAACAGCAAGTTACACTGAATGATTTGGGATAATGAGGCCATTTTAATCATCAAAATTTTCAGTGGTTTTCATTGATGACATCTGTTTAATGTAGTTGACCTAAGGCATCATGGTGAATTTATAAGCAAATGATTCGTTGTCTCTCGTTTCCTTTCTTTTGTAAAGGAAGTTACAGTCCAGCTAATTGGATAAATATGGATTTTTTTTCATAGAAGATGTATTTATAAAGCAGTTGATTATGCCTTCAGGAACTAGGAAAGAACTAGCACACAATTATTTGAAATCTCCCCTAAAAAAATTAAAATATAGGTGCTATTAGTGCAATCATGTAAATAAATGATGAAGAATCCACTAAATGCCAGTCTTTTTCTAAGCTTATAAATGCATACAACAGAGCCAGTTTGGTGTTTTGGTTAAGGCATTAGACTAGAAACCGGGTGACTGTGACTTCTAGTTTTGCTTTAGGCACAAAGCCACCTGGGTCACCGTAGGCTGGTTACTTTCTCATCTCTAGAATGTAGGTTTGTCAATTCTGAATAGCTTGCCAAGAAAACCACTAGGACTTGCCTAGTGTAATGACTTTGCCCAGGAGTAAAAAAACTGACTTGAACGCACATACACCTACACTACTCCAAAATAGTTTCCAAAAGCAGCTGAAATTTATTCCTGAAAAAAACCTTAAAAACGGAATATACTTGTTTCACAAGTGATTCCTTCCATCATGAAATATGTTTTTTCTATTTCAGATCCTAATTTACTTTTGTGGAATTATATTCTTACAATTTGGAGACTTCTCTTACCACACTATCCGATGCATTTTAGCGTGTGACATATTCTACACTGATAGTTAATTAAGTATTTTGCCCTTAATCCCCTTTTCCTTCCCATTCAATGTTAGTAATAATGTATGTACTACCAGTCACCAATTAAAGGCACATTATTAAACCGACAATCCAGTTACTTCCGCAGTATTTGTATCAAAATTGATCCAGTACACTTGCAGACATCACTTTTCTTTTTTCCACCTTTGAATAGAAGAGATTCAGAGATTCATCTTTGGGGTTGAATAACTATAAAAGCAATCTTACCATGGAGCTTACACTATTCTAGACCAGAGGTCTCCAACCTTGATCCCTTTAAGGCTTGTGAACTTCAACTCCCAGAATTCCTCCATTTTACAAGCCGTTTCACAATGTACTGAAGATATTTTGTCTGTCACTGCAACTTTCCTCAGTGTTTGCTAAGTAGGCGAGCGCAAAATGATTCTTCAGATCTGTGTTGCATGGAGGAATCAAAGAAACGTGAAAACCACAAGCAACATGCTCGTTTATATTGATACTGTAAGCACACTTCAGGTGTTTTTGCGTATAGCAGGGTCAGCTGTTCAGCTAGCGGACCCGAAAAGGGAACTCCTGGGACATCATTCTCCCCAAAGTAGGAACTTTATTGCGTATACTACGTAGGTACAGAAGAAGCAAAACAGATTTGGGTTCTCACGCTAAAGCTTGCAAAGTTAAACCCTAGTTGCCATGCCCTGTTTTGCAGCTGTATCCTATTAGATGAGCACATTTTGTTATGGGAACAATCCACATCGTTCGTGGTTGCATCGGCATGGCTTGGGAAGGCAATAATGGCAGGGTCACGCCATCTGCAGATTAAGTCTTAGAATTCCTTTCCCACCCCACACATCCCAACCACCCCCTCCCAATCTTTGTCAAGCTGAGAGCAAAGAAGTAGGTACCTCAGAGGAGGAGGAGGAGGCGCCAGAGCCCCTCCTGGACGCCCGCACTCGCAGGCACCTGCGCCGGATGGCAGAGC
>JANHFO010003460.1:1248-14078 GCA_032468095.1 Pareas carinatus | reverse complement strand
TTGTTGTTGTTGTTGTTGTTGTTGTTGTTGTTGTTGTTGTTGTTGTTGTTGTTGTTGTTGTTGTTGTTGTTGTTGTGGTTCAGCCACTAAGCTGTGTTCTACTACTTGTGATCCCATGGACCATAGCCGCTTGTCCTTCACTGTCTCCCAAAGTTTGTCCAAATCAATGTTCATTGCATCAATGACACTATCTAAGAATCTCATTCTCTGTTGTCCCCTTCTCCCTTTGCCTCCAGTCATTCCAACATCAGGGTATTTTCTGATGAGTCCTCTATTCTCATTATAGCAGAATATGGAGAGTCTCAAAGAAGCCATAGTAGAACATAGAACATGGAACCAGAGGTCTGGCAGGGACCTCAGATGTCTTCTTGTTCAACCCCCTGCTCCAAGGCAAGAGACCTTATACCACCCTGGATAAATGATTGTCCAACCTGTTCTCGAAAACCTCCAGTGATGAAGCACCCACAACTCCAGGGGCTAAGTTTTTGCACTGATTAATTTTTCTCACTGTCAGGAAATTCCTCCTAAATTCTAGGTTGAATCTCTTTTCAACAAGCTCCCAGACATGACTTCCTGTCCTGCTCTTGGATGCTTTGGAGAAGAAGTCGGTCCCCTCTCTTCTCTGTGACAGCACCTCAATACTGGAAGACAGCTACTATGTCACCCCTAATCCTTCTCTTTGGTAGACTAGACATACCTAACCATTCATCATAGGATTTGGTCTCCAGACCCTTTATCATCTTTGTTGCTCTTCTTTGCACACTGTGTAGGGTCTCAACATCATTTTTGTATCATGCGACCTCACTAGTGCAACATAAAGCAGCATTATCACTTCTTGGGCTCTTGATGCTATCTGTCTGTTGATGCAGCCCACGATTGCATTGGCTTTTTTGGCATCTGCAGCACACGACTGGCTCTTACTTACGTGGTGGTCCACTAGGACACCTAGATCTCTTATGCCTATATACACAATTGATTGTGCCTATATATGCCTATATATACAAATGATCATGATTATGCCTATATACACAAATGATCGTAATTATGCTAATATATTCAAATTGTCTATGAATGTATCTTGATTGTATCCTTGTCATGTATGAATGCAGGTATTGAGCATGATCACTGAAGACAAATTCCTGACACACATGGCAAAATGAATTCTGATTCTGATAAGAAGGTAGAGAAGAAGCTATATGGGAGGAGGGTTCTTGGATTTTTTTAGTTCTTCCCTCATTTTTTGGGGGGGTCTCTTTTTCAACATCTTTCAAACAAAGGAGCAAACAATGAAAAAAAAAGAATAGTGTTATGTAATGTTGAATCCCTTGGGCTGTTGCTGTTCAACTCCCTCCCCTTCCCTCTGCGTGTTTTTTATAAGCTTGGAGTTCAGAGTGGCGACACTTATTTGACCATTTAAATCAAGAAGAAAAATCACAAGCCACAAAGACATAAACAACTCAGATTGTATCTAACTCGACAACCTCAAAAAGTTGGAAATTGCCCAGCTGTAAATGCAGAAAACCAGACTTAAGTGCAAGGTGTTGAGATACAATGCTTTTGAGTTTAAGATAGTAGATTTGTTTACAGACACCTTCTTACGGAGAAATTAAAAAAAAAATCCGTGGATTTCATCCTGTTGGCAAGATTGCTCACATTGCTTCCTAACAGTAGAGAGAGGTAGATCTAATTGTTGCCAAAAGCAAAATAGATCCTTCCAGTTTCTTAAGTGGATTCATGAGCATCAACTAACTGTCAGAAGACATGGCAGAAGAAGATTTGCAAGACCCTCGTAATGTAACGTTACAAGAAAGTAGAATTAGTTCACCTGGGCATGCTTCCTGTGTAGATTACCTTGCAAGGGTTGACATCAATCTCGTGAGTCTGGATGTACATTTCGCACAGTTGCCTTTACAGTCCGAGAAACTAGGAAGAATTCCTTCTGAGACATTTGCACACATTCCATTTTTAGGCTAAGTTGCCTCTTATCTGATCATTTCCCTGGCTGTGGCTCTTCCCCTGGGCTTCCAAGGTCATTCCCACATATTATTAGAATCAGGGAGATGGTCCAAAGGTATGCCAGCAAAATTTGGCAGCCCAGTTTTATTTGGCTCAGCAATAAAGCTGATCCTTGCTCTGGGACATGTTAAGGAAACCAATTGTTGATCTCCTGCTGGCAGGAAAAAAATATCCACCAATCACTTTCTGAACTGTAGAGTGGGATGGAGCTGGTAGAACATGTGAGTTTTGACTGATGAATTTAGCATCCATCAGAATTTGATTGGTGGGGAAGTTGGAGAGTTCTCTCTTCTCTTGCTTAACCAGGAAATTCCTATCTTCCCATGGATCAGCCAATTCAGATCCACCCACCCTCTGGTTGATCTTCAAGTTATTGTTTCTTTCTCTCTGTTGCTTATTTTTTTCTCATTCAGTCCTCTGGTTTCCTCTCTCATCTCTCTTGATCTATAACTTATTCCATCACAAGATTTCCATATTTCTATATTGCTCATTACATTATCCTCTCCACTTACTCAACTGCTGCTTCATCAATTGTTCCATCGGTTATTCCATGACTTTCTCACTTTGCTGCCATCTCTACCATTTGCTCCATCGCTCCTTTTTAGCCCATCTTCATGCTTGTGCTCAGCCCCTCAACTTCATTGTATGCTATATTACTTGTTCCATCATCCTTTTACTCCGTCATCAACTTAATAGCATGTTGGATTATCTATTTCATTGTCTTCTTTCACTCCATCATCCAATCGACCACCCATATCACAGCATGCTTGATCTCTCTCTGTCACTCCACCTCCCTCTCTGTCATTCGCTTTATTACTTGGTGCATGATTTTTTTCTATGGTGATTTCCTGATCCATTCTTAATAACTTAATCTTCCATTGCCTATTTTATCACTCTCTTCTGCTCTCTGGCTTACTCTGTTCTTCTCATGCTTGCTCATCTCTCCTCTGTGTCCCTTGCTCTGCCTCTTTCACTTGTTCGTCTTTCTCATTTCTTGCTTGCCTTTTTCTGAGGTCTCTCATATTTTACATTTGATTTCTCGGTGCAGCAAAAATGAATTGGGAAGATGTTTTAATTTTTGCATCAATTGATCAATTGTATGGCTGTGTCGAGGACATAACAAATAGCAAATATTCGGTCTTGAAAGCAAACCAAATTTCTCAAATATGGAACCTCAATAGTTAATGACATCTATTTTGAAACATTTATACTTTTCATAGTTTTCATTATTGCAATTTTAGATGTGTGTATGTTTTGAAGCCTCTTAAAGGCAGATGTCTGAAATGGTTCAACACCATTGTAATATAAATAAATGTGCAGCCATTTATCCATACCCCACAGTTAAATAAATCTATTGCAGTACTTTATCTGTTTTTAGCTTTGATGTTCTTTTTATTTTCAATAAGTCATAAAAACCTGCAAAAAAATTTTTTGGGGAGAGGTGATATCCAGTGCTAGAGTTCTATGGGGTAACTCATAGCCTAAAGGAGACAGAAAACATGCTAATGAGAAAGCAAGTTCCAAAAAAAAGGAAGACGCTTAACAAAAATGAATTGAAGCAAAACTGCAAGGAAATAGACAACAGTAGCCCAGAATCATCTGATCCTGATAGGAATTCTGAAGGAATGTTGTGTTTCAGATCAGACAGGAATGTGTGCAAAGATTAGAAGTGCTATTCCACAGAAGTGCCACAAGGTGTAACAAAGAGCCAGCAGCTGTCATGTTTGGAAGAGACCAAAATATCATGTCTGCCATCTTCATCTTCTTTGCTTCGCTGGTAGCCTGCTATAAAATGCAAGGGAAGAGGCAGGCAATTGGGGAAGTAAAGGTTGGGAATGGAAATGGAAATGGGTAAGAAAGGGGCGGGGGGACAAGCTGGCAGGAACCAGAGGTCTCAGTATGGAATAAACCGGCCACCAAGGACACGCAGGCTGAGAACGGAATGCAAAGCGATAAGAGGCATCCAACTTTAAAGCCATTCCCAAAACATCAAAAATGAATATTACTGGACACTGATGGACTGGTCAAGGAGGGAGGGCCAGGGGAAGGTGGGAAATGGAAACCTTTGTGCGGGGAATACTCACATCCAGCTTTACTTTCGTTATAACCACTTGACTTTAGTAAAAGAACCGTTCACTTCCAAGAAATAGAGTCAAGGGTCTTTCTCTCCTAAAGATCCAAGTCGGGACAGAGACCTGACACAAAGTACACAAAGTACAGTTGGCGGTGACAGGGGCAGGAAGGGTAGGCAGAAAAAGTGGGGATCGGAGTGACCCAAAGGCCAGAGATGGAGGAGGAGGAAATGGATAGGGAGTTGAAGCACACACCGCATTCATAGATATGGATGAGCTGCCCAATGTCCAAAGTTGGATGGAACTATGAGACACAGCAAGAACTGCAACTTCAAAGACCGGTTGTAATTACCATTTGTTCTGTGCTGTCATAACCTCAAACAGTTACTGAATGAATTGTGAGATTCACGAAAAAGCTATATGTATTGGCCTGAAATGATATCTATACGATACCCTCTGTATTAATCAAAGTCTGTCTCATACTCTTGCTAAATCCTGCTAAAGCCACATCTGCAGTCCCTGAACAAACACACTGAACCACAAACATGCTGAGTGTACTCAATGTCCTTGCATCATCTGCAGTTTAAACAAGGATAGGATGTCAGACCATCCCAACATGGAACAAAGTCCCTGAAACATGTTTGAACAAGGGGGGGCCCATGACAGCTGGAGAACAGAGGGGATTTTTTGCAGAAACTAGATACTGAATTCCGAGAATTATTTGTTAAACTGATATCAATGTCCATGATGAATTAATTGTGTAAGAAGTAACTGTGCCAATTGATTAACGTGCTGATCATGTGTAAAATCCTGTATAAATATACCTTCAAGTGGAATGGGACTTTGTCTCCATCGGCCAGACTCTCTCAGTCTGGCTCATGGGCACCCTTCTGCGCAGAAGTATTGATCTGGTACAATAAAGTGGAATTGTATAGTTACTTGTTTGCATCTGTTTCTCTCTGTTCTATTTGTTTTGTGTTATGGTGTTTACCTTGAAGCTCACAGAATGGTCATTAAGTGAGAACCATCCGTATACTGATTGCATACATACATACACACAGACATGTGCAGTGCTCTGTAGAACACGTCCCTTGAATTTGGAGTCTTCAGCAGTAGACTATTGTAGAGAAGAGACAGAGAAGTTAATCAAGAGAAGCTAGAGTGATTTCTGGCTAATGACCTCCTTGCCATTTTTGACTGGAATGCCTTAAATGTATCTTCATTCCGTAGCATTCAGTAAAAATGACAGCAGCTCCCAGTGACAGCTGCCATTGTTTATAGCAACCATTATTTTTTTCCATTGAAATATTTGAAAAGATGTTGTTTCTCAGCATTCTGGGAGAAAAACCTCAGGCTGGAGAAAATGCTTTGGTAGAGTGAGGACTTCTGCCAATCAGATTGGCCTGCACTAAATTCTACATATATTAGCCTTATATTGTCAAGATATTGTCAAAATGAAAAATCTGGAAATAAACCATTCCAAAACTAATCTGGTTATATTCGTGAAGCACTATATCAACATTTTCCATAACTGGAAGACCAGCAAGGAAATTTCTAGAAGGCTGACATTCTGATAGATCAGCACTAGCAAATACATAGAATTAAAATCAAGTTACAAGCTATTCAAAGAACAAAGAAAAATCCATGGAAGAAGCAAGCGACACCAGGATTGCTTACATCCAACCCTAGCACATACCGATCACGTATCAACATTCAGATCAATGGTAACCCATATAATCTAACAACCTAAGAACAACCTGAGATGAAAAAACACAGCTAACCAAGCCCGGTAAGTCAATCTGTTGGCCAAGAAACATTTTTCAGGAAGAAAACAAAGCCCAACAAACACAAAGATCCCAACATTTCAATTCTAAAATGTTCTATATTACATATTGTTATTCCAAATGTGATTTGACAAAGTGCAGTATAAAGTGGCCCTATCACTTCAGAATCAGAATTTATTTTGCCAAGAAATGTGTCTTCGATGTACATGCTCAACATCTACATACCTACAATAAACAACTGTGATTACAATCAAAGACACATTCATAGTCATTTGAATATATAAGCATAATCAGGATCATTTGTATATATAAGCATAGTTGTTGTATATATAGGCATTATCAATTGTATATATAAGCATAAGATATGTTCATAATCATAAAGTGCATTCATCTTGTCAAGTACGTATAAGCTGCAATCGACAATCGCGATCTTAATCATGAATACAATTCACAATCGTAAATACTTTCATCAGGTCATCATGTTATAAAGTACAAACGTCATGTCACAAAAAACATTTCATCCTGTCACAAAATACCCTCCTCATTAACAGTGTCATGTAAGTTAGCTATTTAGCAGGTTAATGACATGAGGGAAGAAACTCTCCTTTTGCCCAGTTGTCTTGGTTTGCAATGCGCTGTATCACTGACCAGAGGGAAGCAGTTGAAACAGACGAAGTCCAGGATGTGAATAATTATTTTCACCTTTCTCTTTTTGGCTCGTTTGGTGTACAGGTTTTCAATGGAGGGGAGTTTTGTAGCAATTATTTTTCTGCAATTTTACTTATTCTTTGACGTCTGTGTTTATCTTGTTTGGTTGCAGTGTCAAACCAGACAGTTATTGAGGTGCAGATTAAGGATTCAATGATTCCTTTGTAGAACTGTGTCAGCAGTTCCGTGGACAGTCTGAACTTTCTGAGTTGTCTCAGAAAGAATATTCTTTGTTGTGCTTTTTTGATGACCTTTTTGATATTGGCTGATCATTTTATATCTTGGGATATTGTGGAACCTAGCAATTTGAAAGACTCTATTATTGATATAGTATTGTTTAATATTGTGAGAGGTGATAGAATAGACTGGTTTCTCCTAAAATCGACTATCATTTCTATTGTTTTGAATGAGTTCAGTTCAAGATCTTTATGCTATCTGAAAGTCAGTGCAGCTTTTGGAATAGAAATATTACATGACGGTACTATGGAATGCCCATAACTGCCCAGGTCACTTCATTCTGGCTGGAGTCATGGTAGTTCAATGGTTAGTGTTGCAGGCTGAGTCTGCCCACTGCCAGAAATTCGATCTTGACCATATTAAGTTTGACTCAGCCTTCTATCCTTCCAAGGTTGGTATAATAAGGACCCAGATTGTTGACGGTAATATGTTGACTCTACAAACCGCTTAGAAAGTGCTGTAAAGCACTATGAAGTGGTATATAAGTCTTAAGTGCTGCTGCTATTGCTATTCTGAACCAGCTGCAGCTTCTGAATGCTGTCCAGGACACCCCAAGCAGAATGCATTGCAGTAGTCCAACCAGGAATAACTAAGACAAGCAGAATCTCTCAATCAAGGAATGGGTGTAACTGACACAGCAAATGGAATGGGGCAAAGGCCCTGCTCTTTAAGCAGGAACCGTAAGTTCAAGAAGACCTGCCATGAAGAGTAACTTCCTTCGCTTTGTGATTTTACTGATGGAGAAGAATAAAAAGAATTTGAAAAATTGAATGTGGATATTTTATGAACCCTGCCTGATTTGCATCATTATATTTCCATGTGGCTTATTCTGAGATGTAAATTATTCCTGATACAAAGAGAACGAATGAATCATCCATAAATTTTGATTATTAAGACAAGCTCATTAAGTGCCAGAGTAAAAGTAATGAAGATATATTTAGTAGTAGATTTGATTTCCCCAGCTAAAACTGTTGGTCTAGCAGAAAGTGTATGAAATTCAGAAGAAAGATCCTCATTGCTGTTATGATATAATCATTCCAGGAAGATAATTTAAATTTAGGTAAGATTGAATAGCCTTCAATAATAGTAGATCCATAATGGATGACAAATTAGGGGGCTTTTTTTAGTCAGTGTTTAATGAATTTCAAAAGGCCAAAATTGATTCAGCTACTTCTAATTTTATCTGTACATAAAATTATTCCATTTGTTTCAATGAAAAAGTGAGGCCAAGATCCAAAGAACTATTTTTGGTGCATTGGGGCATGCACTTTCATTTCTCCCAGTCTCCCTTGGCTAGCGAATAAAAACTGTTAATGAAACTGTTATCAACATCAAAAACAATACTAATGTTATTAAATATGAGGAAATGAGGAAATAGGCGTGACAGCTAATTTCATGGTTTAGATCCAGGCTAAATCACCCCTGTTACCAATATCAATACTGCAGAAGGATAGAACAATTTGTTGGAAGCAATATTGCTTCAAGAAATCAATCTGCATTCAGGGACAGAATTGATAAATAGTAAGCAGAATTGTGAAACACAAACGTGAACTTTCTTGGAATCAAAGACGACTCACTGTGAGGAATTACTTTGAACTTCTGATATGAATACAGATCAGTTCCAGGACAAATGATGCAACCAGGGTGGGTGAAGCTGTCTTCTTTCTTATAGTTTTTTTTCTCTCTATTTGACTTTCATGTCCTTCTCTGTATGAAATAAGAAACAACAAATTTGTCTAATATATGATCAACAAAGCAAAAATCACATAAGAATTCAACAAAGAGTTTTAATGCAAGAATTTTGAATAAACTACAGAGTTTTAGAATCTGTGGCAAGGACCTTCATTTTCATTTGTTTGTGAGCGCATTAAGGTGGACTCTCCTTGAATATTTTGAGTTTCATCTTCCTATACTTTTTGGAATCTGACGTGAGCTGCTCTTAATGAAATGTTTCAATAACAATCTCCTTTCCTCTCTGTTATAGTTGTCCTTGTGTTTCTTTCACAGTCTTCTTAAAATCTCACCCAAAATTTTACTTGCCAGAACTTAAAACTCGTTGCCCATAGAAAAATATTTGAAATAAATAGAAATATGTAAAATTAGGTTGAGGAGATGAATAAAAAAATTTTTCTTAGCCAAAACAAGTTCAGGTGGTGTTTCTGGAAAAACAGTCTAATTACTACTCAAGAAAACGTGTTTGACTTCATCAGTCTGGATTTTGTAGTCGGGCTGTACAATTCAAGGAAAATATGATTATGCCTTATAGCACTTAGAATTCCTTCACCTAAAAACAGAAAATATCATTTTATCATACTAAGTAAAATCTAAGAAGCAATATAATTAAGAGTGGATTAGTACTTCATAGATGAAATTGCCAGAGACTAAGAGAGATAGTTCCTGTATACAAATATACAAAAATGCCCAAAATATATCCCCTTCTTCCCTAACTCCCAAGTTAATTCTTATAATTCATTCCTCAAGGAAAATACTTGCCTTCTACTTCTAGCACTAAGTGGTCATAACTAATAATCGATTCATTGTTATACCGTATTTAAATTATTTAAATTATTTTCACGTTTTATTTCTACAGGATAAATTTCAAGGTTATTAATCCAGCAATTTTTGATTCCTACTTCTGGAATGGACTAATTGATATGCAACTTTATATTGGCACCAAATCACAGTAGGAGGTCTATGAATGAATCCTTAAGATGTAAACGCGAAGTTTAACTTTTTACAAAGATATTTCCTGGTATTCCTGATATCTTCTGATATAACAGCTAATTAGGAGCTGTGATTTCTCCAACTACAAAATGAGGTTCTTACAAACTGAAGAACCCCATCAATCAATTCTGTTATTTTGAGCTGTAGAAACGTAGGCAATTTATACAGGTTTTACTCTGCTTCAAAAGCATTTTAAAGTCTTGTATAGAGTTTGCTAGAAATGAAGCGAAAGGTTTTCTGTAGAATTAGCTGCAAGTATCCACAATAAATATTATCAGAGTCTAATTCTAATACAATCAATATTTGTTTGTTTGTTTGTTTGTTTATATCCTGCCTTTATTATTTTTACAAATAACCCAAGGCCGCAAATATAGCTAATACTCCTTCCTTCTCCAATTTTCCTCACAATAACCACTCTGTGAGGTAAATTGGGCTGAGAGAGAGTGTTTGGTCCAAGGTCACCCAACTTGCTTTCATGACTAAGACCAGATTTGTAGACTCAGTCAACCACTTTCTAGCCTGGTGCTTTAACCCCAAGACCAAACTGGTTCTCAATATAGCACTGAATACTTTAAACAAAAATGCCATGGAAAATTTTTGTTTAAAGGTATTCAGTGCTATATGTTATACTGAGGGAAGATGTCAGTAGAATGTAACATGACTACATGTGCAGGGTGCCCCTACACGGACAAAGAGAGCAAGCCTTCTTTTCTAGCTTGTTTAATGCCAAGGATACCATGCAATTGGTCATGTGGCCAAGTGGATCTGATTGCCAGAGCACAAAAGAAATTGTCAAGGCTGAGGAGGTTCCTTTTTTCTGCATATGCCAATGGGAACAATTGACAGTAATTGAGCTGCTTATTAAAGGAAATGTAGTTCACCCACTCAATAAGTAAAAGCTAGAGTCTTCTTGAATTTATTTGCTGCTCAGAGTCGCCATGAACAGTGGGATGACCGCAAATGGATTGATTGATTGATTTGCTGGAGGTTAAATCCAGTTCGTGTCTTATTCCAAGCCAGAAGAGAAAGACAGGCAAAGGAAAAATTTAAGACAGGTTGCGGTTGGAAAGGAGGTTTACTGGCCCAGCAACAGCTGTAAGAACAGCAAATGTTTCTTGGGGCAGCTAGGGTTGCGAGATAGTGAGTTTTTAATATATTTCTGAGTTCTTTGTTATTGGTATCTTGAAATTTGCATGAAAATGTGTTCCTTCTATGTTCTTTAGACTGGATGTAGTATTTTGCATTGTCATTGCAAGATTTTCTAGGTGGCCTGTGAGGTCATGACTCGCCTTAAGGGCAAAGGAAAAATGTAAATCCTAAGTGTTTTGTTTTCCTGATTTAATCTTGTCTGGATAGTCAGTTTCAGTCCCTGATCTATTCTGCCATTTGTCTGGAGATCACCTTAACCAAGTCTAGTTTTACAATGAATGCATGGTCCCACAAAAAGGGTGAGCCTGTTTGTTTTAAATGATACCAATAATTTAAAAAGATGAGAATTTAAATGAATGGCAGAAAGGGTTTAATAAATTTATATGGTTGGGTCAGACACCAAGAATAAAGCTAAAAATAATACAAGATACATGTGAAAGAGGGGGTCTCAAAATGCCTAATTTAAGATTATATTACGAATTAGCTGCCCTATCAGCAATTAGTGATTGGTTTAATCCAATAGAAGTAAGAATTTTGAATATAGAAAGTTTTGATTTACTATATGGTTGCTACGCTTATTTGCTATATAAGTATTGTACAGAATGAGGAAGATCTAGTAAAGCAAATTCGAGATCAAAGTCATTTATATATTAAAAGATTATATAATGTTTTCTGAATCTAGAGATAGATTCAGAAAAAGAATTCATTAAAGATTGTACGATAAAATGGGTACAAAATATTTAGGAATCTTCAAGGTTGGAAACTTGGGGGAAAATTTGGGTTCCACATTTGGTGGCCCTGTAAAAAAGTCAAAGTATTTGGGATAAGAATTTGGTGGATTATACAGCATATCTTGAAAAAAGGATAAAGTTTACTCTACAATTGTTTCTATTGGGTACAATTACAAATTGTATTGTATTGGACACTAGATTGATTTTAAACTTAATAACAGCGGCAAGACTTTTGATCGTGCAGTACTGGAAGAAGGAACATTTACTTACTATTGAAGAACGGACACTAAAAGTAACGAACTTAGCATAAATCTAAGCCTATTTGAAAGACTGTTCTCAAGAAAGATATATACAAGAATGGAGAAGATGGATTGATTATACACAAAATAAATACCAGACTAAGAAGTATGATATAGCTTATGAATTATTAGAATAGAGATTTTGAGTACATCTGTATTTTGTAGAGTAAAAGAGGAGTTAAGATTACAATGGGAGATGGGTATTTTTAAAGAATTATTAGCATAGTTTAGCTTATGTTTGTTAGATGTTATATTCTGTATTTTGCTTTGGGAAGCAAAAAAAAAAGGGGTGAGTGAGCCTGTGGTGCAGTGGCTAAGGAAACTGCCTAGCAAGTAAAACCAGCCCAGGTTCAAATACCAGTCTGGGCTTCCAGCTGGGATGAGGGTATGACTCGCTGATGAAAGCATAACAAGCTAGAAATGGCCATCAAAATCATCTCCCTTCCTTTTCCAGTGAATTTCTTTGGTTAATGAATATATTGCTTTATGAATGGAACTTAGTTTCCGTAAGCTTTGCCTGCAGGGTGTTTTAGTGAAGGGAAGGCTGGAGCTGCTCTCTGCCTTTGTTAAGGAGATTTTTTTCCCCTCTTCTCCTTTAGGGGAAAAATTCTTTTCTGCTTCTTTTCTTATTCTGTGGACTATTTTATTTCGGGGGAAAGATTCCTAAAAGATTGATCGATCCAATATCTTTGTCGACCATCTCGTGGTTCAGGAGACCGAGCCGCTTACATCAAGGAAGGCAGCATATAATAGCAGTTTTATAAATATAAAATGGATTAGAATGATAAAAACGATAACTGATTAAAAATAAAGGTTTGGAAGGGAGAGGCAGGGTGCCTCCTCTGTTAGCATGCCAACCATCTCCACCCAGCAGCTTCTCCTTCAGGACCCCATGCCAGCTAGCATAGCCAGGTTTGAAGGCTAAAAGAGAAGGTGGGATCCCACCTCCTGTGGCAGGGTGTCCCAAGAGGCTGAAGCCATGACGGAGAAAGCTCTTCTCCTGGATCCCGCCAGCCAGCATTCCTTGGCAGATGGGATCCATAGTAGGCCCATCTGACAGCAGGAGTTAAGGGCGCTAATCTCATCGGGGAAAGTCAGTTCGGCAGAGAC
>JANHFO010003459.1:119801-142558 GCA_032468095.1 Pareas carinatus | reverse complement strand
TCTGGACTCGGATTTGCCTCCCACCCCCTCGGACGGAGCTTTTATGGCTTGGAATCTGGAACTGCCTTTAAACCTTGCTTGATTTTGCCTTGGCCAAGCGGCCCAGAACATTATATATTCCTCTCCTCTGTGGTTTATTTTATTTGTAGTTTTATATTGAATTATGAGTGGAGAGACGTATCCAAATTATACTGTACTAGTAAAACACAGCCTGAAAATCCACCTGACATTATTCAACCCATTGAATTAAAACTGTAGAATTTAGACTCAGTTGCTCTCAGCATAAGTTTTATCCGAGCATATTTTAGGTTTAGGTACTTTCAATGAATTAGGCTGCAACTTGGATTAGTATACTAAGTGCCAGAGTGGGGGAAGGACTGCTGGCCTCTGTTTTTGTGGTCTGCATTTTTAGTGAACGGATGCCACAAAAGATTGTTCTGTACCACGTATCATCTGATTGTGGATAATTTGGGCAATTTTTATATCGCAGTACTTCATAATTTGAGTAGCCTAATGGCATACTCTTTCTTTACGGATGTTTGTCAGAGAGAGGAAAGAATTGCAAAAAATACTTTTTTTTCTTGCAGCAGTAATAGTCCTGAAATGTTTTTAGCAGTGTATGAATGTACATTTATTTCTGAGCAACTTTAGCAGACATGTTAATTTTTCTTTGTTGTTACTGAAATAGTTGCTCATGATGTGTGAAGAGTGAACTGAATTTAAAAAGAAAAATATTTAAATTGGAGTTATTGAGACAATTGATCCAAAATTTTATTATGAAGAATTATTATGCTTCTTTCACAAATCGATTCATCCTCTTCTTGTCTGTGATCTATAGTAGTGATATCTTGTTGGAAGAGCAGGTAAAAGCAAGATAGAATTTATACAGTGGCTTTAAATCATGGTTTATAAGCCATAATAGTTGGCTTCACAGACTATTTAGTCAGTCAAACAAACCATGATTTTTAGAAACATAACTCAAAAGGATTACTCTAGTAGATGATGATGTTGAGTATATATCAAGAACTATTTTTAAACAGTTGTTATGTTTCTTGTGGATTGTGTTCTTGTTTGTTGTTGGATTATAGAATTGGTAGTATACAATTACTGTATATGGAAATTATGGCTTAGTCCAGTATGGAAACCCATTAAAAATATGACAATTTTAATTTATGCAGTTGAGATACACGATTTACATCTTTAGTGTAACATTCTAGACTGTTGTGCATATGTAAACATCTGCAACTATACCACCTATATCATTCATTCCTGTTGACCACTCAACATGTAACTTCTCTCCATTTGTTCTCCAGACAAGAGCATAGACAGCAGCTGTTGGTTCATTGTATTTATGTTGCTTTCTCAGTTGACAGGAAAGAATGAGAAACAAATTGGCTTGTAGCTATCCTTGGCTGTCTCCAGATAAGGGCCTTAATTTGCATTATGCAGTTATCATTTTTGAACTGCAACAGTGTTTTCACACAATAGCTTTGCTCTTATGTAGTTCTAAGCCAAGCTAAACAAATAGTATTAATGAGATATGTGAACCCCAGTCAGTGAGTTTCTGTTCACCATTTTATTACAAAAAAACCAGTTTTATGTCAAATAAATGTATGTGTAAAGAGAGTGCATCCTAGTCAGGACTTCCAAGTGCTTGATCTGCCTGTAGTTTTTTGAATTATACCTGGTTATTTATTTTTGACCTGCTTAATATTTTTAATTCTGTGGTAGATTATAAAGTTATTTTGAATATTAAAACTGTAAAAACAATAAAGTACATTAGTAAGTAGAACAGGTAAGGGAACTATAAAAGCACATAAAAGCCCTTAATCCAATAATAGACTGGTTTATCAAGATATAAGATTTTGAGACTTCCCTTTTGGGTGAAGTAAGTTGAGAAGGTGATCAATCTAGAACCTGGAAGAAATGGCTTATCTAGTCTCATTTCAGTCAAGTTTCAGGCTAGGATTTAGTACCGAGACCTTCTTAGTTATGAAAAAATGATAAGAACATATAGTTTAAAACAGTGGTTCCCAAAAGTAGGTGGTACTGCCCCCTGGGGGGCGATGGAATGGCCTAGGGAGGTGCTAAGAGGCAACGGGGGTGGCAAGGGGTGCTAAGAGGCAGGGGGTGTTCCCCAGAAGGCGCGGGGGCACAAGCCTCCCTGTGTGTAAGGAGCATAAGGTGCAGCATGAAGGTTGGCTTTGGAGCGCTGTCCTCGCCCCTGCCATGCTGCCCCCACCGCCGTTAGTTCGGCAAAGCAACGTGTACCTTTCGTGTTGTGCTTTATGCTCCTTACATGTTGGGAGGCTTGTGGCCGCCCCTGCGCTTTCTGGACAGCGCCTGGCTCTTGTCTCTGATGCGGGGAGGGGCCGGCAAGCGGGGTTATCCCCAGCCCCTCCATCTCAAGCACACTTTAGCCCTCGCCCTACTCAGCATTCCTGGACTTCCGGGACTGGTAATGGGCAAGGGGATGGAGGTCCCCTGAGCGAGCGAGTGTGTGTGTGTGTGTGAGAGAGGGGGCATTGTCTGAGCAGCGAGAGGTAAGCTTAAAGGGGTTTGCACGTGGAGGGCAGGGCGGGGGAGAGAACTAGGATCACCCGGACAGAGGGTGGGTAGGGGATGACAGTGACACTTGTTAGGGCAGTTGTTGCCAACCTGTGGGCCCCGGCCCACTTGTGGGCTGCTGGAGAAACAGGGTGAGCCACCAAGGCTTCAGTTAATAATTAATATTTGCAGACATTGCAGTGTGTCCGCCTGGCCTACCATCACGAAACGCTCCCCGCAGGTTTCCCAGGGACTCTGCAGATTGTTGAGACACAGGGTGCTCTGCTGGGCGTGTTCTGGGATGGAAGGCCGGCTGGGTGTGCGCTGCAATGTCTGCAAATATTAATTATTTACCCGAGTCCATGCGGCCCAGCCAGATTTGGGGGCAGGGTGGGACAGGGATCAGCTTCTTGCCATCCCAGCCACTGAGAACTGGAAAGAGGAAGTGTGCAACTTGCGGGCTGGCCAGTAAGTGGGCGCTTCCGGGCATGGCCAATCAGCAGCAGCGACAGCAGAAGCCTCACCTGTGCTCCTCTTGCTTTGGCTGGCCTGGGAGCCTTGCAGTCAGGTTTTGTGGCACGTTTTGACTGCCCCCCCCACCTGAACCGGTGCCACCCGCACGCCGCCTCTTCTTGGGGCTCGGCAGTTGCGATGGGAAAGTGTTGCTCTCTGCCTCTCTCGACCCCAGCGCAAGGCGAGGTTTCCCAGGTTGCTCTCTGTGTGTCTCTTATAGCCATCATGGATGCTGTTTATATTTATGGATATTTTTATTTTAATGTTTTTAAAATTGTTTCAATTGTTTTATCATTTTAGGATTGTAAGTCACCCAGAGTCACTTGGTTGAGTTGGGTGGCTATAGAAATTAAATAAATAAACCAGTTGTGATGGTCCCAGTAGTTGTTGGGACACTAGGTGCCATATCAAAAAATCTAGGCCAGCACTATTAATCTGTGCATTGAGAAAATTTCCATGTCTGTTACAGAAGGCCACATTACTTGAATCTGCATATACAGTATACTATGCCATAAATATATTATGACATTCTAGGGATACAGAATAACAAGGTTGAAAGGTACCTTGGACTTCTTCAGATCCAAAGCTCTGCTTAAGCAGGAGACCCCTATGCCATTTCAGACAAATGGTGTCTAATGGATGACCTTGATGCATATGAAAAGTGACACCAGCTAAAGAACTGGCAGCTGGGACTTTGCATTGTTGGGAAAGATGATAATTACTTATTCATCTTATTTATATAGCCACCCATCTTACAATCAAATGGCTCTGTAATAATATCAATTATAATAATAATAGCAGAGAACACTCTGTGATTAAGGCAAGGCTTAGTTCATGCTTAATATAAAAACAGACATTTGTAATGGAATGTGTGGATGACCTTGGGAGACAAAAGGAAGAGATGCTGCTTTGGAGACAGCCAACCAAGAGATGAAGGAGCCCCCAGTGGCTTGATGGTTAGTGAAGGAACCTTAGGAAGGACCCATTCTTGGAGGTTGTAGTTGAGGTCCAACCTTGATGCACAATTGATTAAATGAGATTATCAAATGCTTTCCTTTAACTTTGAGATAGTAAAAAAGTTAGTCTTCAGTGTTCACAAGACCATTCTTTTTTCCTTTAAAAGGTGAAACTAAACATCAGGAGTAGGAGTAATTAAAATAATAGTTATGTAATGTTTCTAGCTTGTGGAGTTAGAAACCTTTGTCCCAAAATTACAGTGTAAAATACAGGAACACTTGTGCAGGGAAGTTTTGTTTTCCCGAAAGGGCATATTTTGCACATATTCATTTATCTCCTGGCATACGCATAATCAGGTGCTTTTTTGTGGATTCACCCAAACTTATAAACAAGTGATAATCTAATGCAAATCAGTTTCCTGTATCTCATATCCCAAGGGATTTTTTGTCTGAGCTCAGGGAAAAAGGTTTAATTAGAAAGCAGTGAAATCAGGTCTGTATGGACCATCAGTGATCAGAGGTATAAACGGTATTTAAATCTACACATTTGAGTTTACTGCAGATCTTTTCAGAAGGCAGTATGTTTAGTTCAAACTGGAGGTAAGGATTAGAAGCTGAAATCAACAGAGTCCAAAAGTAGACCGTATGAGAATATAATCAATCTTCTAAAGCCAGGAAGCTCATTTCTGTTTGGTACCAAAATGGAATCCAGAGTTTTTAGGTGTCGGAGCAAAGGATCAGGACTATAAAGTTGTAGTTCAGAAGAATTACTGCTCAAGCCTATACACAAGACTCTAATTAACTAACCATCAGCACTGGATTGGCACTAGATAAGAGTCAACAGAATTCAAGGAGGGAGGCTGGACTTGAATTGCTTGTGGCAACATAGTGACACTAAACTGATGATGTGCTTAACTCCACCACCACCCCAGCTCTGCCTGTTCTTGTCCTACACTGGTTTCATATTTGTGCTACTCAGTGATTCATTTTAATCATGACTGGACTCACATAAGGTATTATGTCTTATTGTGATTTATGACAATATTGCATAACAAGTAATCATAGTTTAGAGATTGCCTTGTTTAGCAACCATTTGCAATTACAACGGTGATGAAAAAGTAATTTTATGATCAATTCTTGCATTTACAATCTTTTCTAATTCTGTAAAAGCAAAGAAAAGCTGAGGTAAGATTATAAGGCCAAAGGAAGAAGCGAGAGTTATATGTTCTGTGGCTTTCAGATGAGACACATGCACCACAAGCACATAACTGTAGAATAAGCAGTCCTTCCTTATACCTTGGTTCATGTGGGATGGAAATTGAAATCAAAACTAATAATCAGTTTCAAATTCCTGTATAAACTGAATGGAAATTACAATCAGCCCAGACACTGTGGAAGGTTAAACGGCTCATTTGTTCCCGTTTACTGTTTTAGTTGAGCCTGTTTTAAGTCAAATTTATGCAGAAATATTGAAAATTCAAAAGGGTTCACAAACCTTTAAGCACCACTATACATATTGTTTCTATTGCCATGAAACGGAAGCATTTTATGATCTCATGGTCAAAATCAGAGGGCTTTAGAATGTATGCCCTGTAGAATGAATGGATAACAGCCAGCATGGCAGTCTATTTTATGGTGAAAGTCTTGGAGGCATTTAACATGTCTGTGACAAATATGGTGATATTTAATCATCAGCTTTCTGGCCTGTTTGTGTTGGGAACATATGTGAAGCTAAATAATGGTGTACAATAACCATTAGACACAATACAGATAATCCTCGATTTATAACCCCAATTGGAAATGAAATTTTGGTTGCTAAGCAGCTAAACACTCCTTTACAAAGAATTCCTGAGTAGAACTGGGGCTGGCATTGTCCTCTAAGAAAAGGAAAAAAAGGGTCATTTTGGGCTTCCCCTTCTTTTTTTTGCAGTACAAAGTCAGACCCATAAGGCCTAAAACATGGCAGAAAGAGGTGATTTGGTGCACCCTTCATTTTTTTGCTGTGCGAAGCTAGCTCAATATGGCTAGCTTCAGCAGTGGGGAGCAAGAAGGTTACAGAAGTGAGCTGGAATGATCGAGTACAGGGTGTCAGGGGGCCAAAGGTCATAGATGTGGATGGAGACAGGTGAGTTGGGGGAATTTCAGAGCCCCTGAAGTCATAAGTACTGCCCATCATCTGAAGTTTGATCACATTGACCACAGGAATGCTGCAATGGCCTTAACCTCTGGCATTGATCATAAATCCCTTTGTTCAGCAGTGTCATAAATTTGAATGGCTGCTGAATGAATGGACGGAAGTCAAGAACTGCCTGTACTGAAAAATATTGCTATGCAGAATTAGATCTCAAAGATAAAGAGGCCCAGATTAGATCCTAAATGTAAAAAGGAACAGGTGAGAAATATCCTTTCTGAGGGATTTTATGGAAGTCTTTTTCCAAGCAAACAGAAATGAAAGTGATAAACCAAACGTATGGTACTGGATGTGAACTGGAGAAACTAATCTTTAATTTATATGAGGCATATACTGACTTGACATTTAGTCATGGGTTGTGCATCTGAGTTGCTGCAAGTTGTCTCAGTATTAGTAGATGGGAACAATGTAATTGAGAGCAAATTAGTCTTTTTGTATTGCATAATTCATTGCTCTGGTTTAATAAGTCTTAGAGAAACTGTTAATTTTACCCCTTTAATGTAAGGGTCTTTTTGATTTTACATATCTTTAACGGAGGATATGTAAATGCTGCCACTTTTGATAAACAGTGAATTTTGTATATTTAAATAATTGAGATCCAAACATTTCCTTTTTGCTACTGTTGCAGCATGATGCCAAGAAAAGATACATTTTGTTTGAGGAGATGGCAATAGGGTGGTATGTATATATCACTGTTTCCTTTTCAAATCTGGTTCATTGCAAAGTCTAGGTTCATATGAATATGAGCGAGGGAACAGAAGGTGGATTGAAGAAATGAGTATGCTATCTAACTGGTCCATTATTATTGTAATTTGATTGGCTGGCTCTGGTCTCTAGAAGTATAACTTGATTTCTGAAAATTATATGTTCCTTCACATGTGCACTTCTGATTCACTACTTTCAGGTAATTACGCAATGTACATAGACGATAAAGTAAAAGATATTAAACATATACTCTTTGCGTCATTAAGGTTGATGACAGTTTGATTGACAAAAGAAAATGAGAATGCACTATGCCTTGACTACATTCATTTAGAAAAACTAAAAATCAGATTTCAACAGAGAAAAAGCAAGTGCTTCTGATCCATTTGAAAGTCTGATTTGCCATGGTGCTAAGACATATAGCAGCTTGCTTGGTTTTGGCTTAATATCTAACTCAGGCATTGTAATTTGTAAATTAAGGTTTCTGGTTTAGTATGCAGTGTGAACCCATCCAGCTGCATTTAAGACTTTGAACCAGGGCTCAACGAGGCATAACTTACGTTGTTTGAACATAGCTTGTGGTTTGTAGCTGCATTTACAAATGACTTTTACTACAAAATCTTTCAGATGATTGTTGAATGAAACAGAAGCCATGTCTGGCAACTGAGTAAGTCATGCTTGCTTATCATCGCTGGAAATTGTGGTAATAGCAAACTGCCTGTGCTGTTCTCCTAAGCGCATCAGTAATCCATTTATCTCATCCTTGTATATCTGAGTTCTGACTTTCCAGGATCTTGGGCAGAGGATTATGCTAGTTTTTTCTGAGAGAATGGAGCATGAATCTCAGTGTATTTTTTTTAAGAGCCTATCTCGTCATAGGTTGCAGAACTGAGTTGCTGCTGCAAGCTGGCTCAGTATTAATGGATGGGAACAATGTAATTGGAAGCAAGTTAATCTTTTGTATTGCATTGCTCTGGTTTATAAGCCTTAAATTGTTAATTTAACTCCTTTAGAATGGTGTAGGGATATTCTTTTACCCTTTCATTTAAGAGGGTGCTAACTGTTTTTGATAAGCAAAATGGTTGTTTAAACTTAAAAATTATATAAATAATAAGCAGGATATAACCCAATAATAAAATAATCTATAGTTCAAGCAATTGTGTGTTGCCAGGTATTTGTATTTCAAAAATAATCTAGTGGCTATTAAGTAGTTTTGTACAGATACCTTGAAGTGTGATGTAAATAATGATAGAAATCAGGGGTCCCCAACCCTCAGTGCATGGACCAGCACCACACCGTGGCATGCCAGCAAACAAGCCAAAGCCCATTGGCAGGATGCAGGCAGCATGTGAAACAACATCCCCTCAAGTCCGCAGAAAATACGTTCTCCATGGAAATGGTCTCTGGTGCCCAAAAGGTTAGGGGCCACTGATAAAGAAGTGCATTTGATTCTATTTCTAGGGTACAAATGAAAACATTGCTATATTATATGGGGCAATACTGTTAATGTCCTAGACACATTTACTTATTCCATTCTTTTCCCCCACACAGCTTGTGCAGAAATGTTTGACTCCCCATGTTAGCTTTAAAAGAACTGCTGTGTGAGTTGAGCTTGATCTGAGAGAGGGACTAGCCCCAAATCAGTCATTGAATTTTATGTCCTTTCCCTAACCTTAGACGTAAGGAATCCATGCCTCATAATGTAGTGTAGCACATCTGCAGGGCATTATTTTGGGGAAGGCTGATTTAGCAAGGGAAGAAATAGACAGCTCATTTTAAGAGTTTAAAAGGCATTGATGTACCTCATATGTACCAAACTGAAATGGCAGGAAAGTAGCTGAGACAGAATCGTGTTAGCAGATATTTGAAAATGAAGTGGGATATTGATGTAAAGCCAATAAAATCTGAGCCAATAGAACTGAGCGTTGGAATCTCTTTTAAGATAGTTGATGTATAAACTGTATATGGTAAGTGAGCTAGTGTAACAATAATGAAGAAACTTTAAAGCAAATTGATGGACGGATGGAGTCTTTCCAAGAATATGCACTGAGAATAAATCCAGGACGATAATTCAGAATCAGATTTTCCTACTTTTGTTGTAATCAGGATATTTTAGTCCAGGAACTGTTGTTGAATGAAGGGCAGGAGCGCCAATTTGTGCAATCTTTCCCATCTGCTGCTTTTCAGATGTACCAGGGCCACAATGACCAGAATATGTATTTGGAATGTTTTGGAATAATAAACCAAGAAATTTGGAAAACAGCCGGTTGGAGAGGACTGGTTTGTGTCTTAGTAATTCCATGCATTTTGAGCAAAGAAACAGTAAAGCTCTTTCTAATAGCACATATTAGCTATTAGCTAATCAATCTTCACATGCAACTAATCAGTCATTATGGTATGTGGAGTGCCCTGCTTTGCTAATCTTGCAGGTGACATGGGTAATGGGCTAGAGGAGGATTAATCTAGCTAGTCATGAAAAGAGTGAAAGTGCTGGTCTGTCTGAGAGATTTAATTCTTCCTTGAATCAAGACTATAGCTGCCTTCTCCTATTCCCACCCCTTTTCTTCTTTCGTCAACAAACAAGAATAGACTACTATTCCGCTCAACTTTTGTTTAAGATGGAAACCTGTCTACCCATTTAGCTAAAAGCAAATTACAGGTAACCATGATGCCTTCTAATGAGAATTGCATAATTGTGAGAAAGTCCAGGTGAAACATTTCACTTTGCCCTGCATGAAACTGTGCTGGATGCTGAGCATTGGTTGTCAATTACTTTCTGAGTACCATTCCTTCCTCAATAAATGCATACGCACATAATAAAAACATAAATAAATGTTAAGTATTTTCCAATCTAACTCCAATGGTTCATCTTTAAGAGTAGGAGTAGAGATGCTACGGCTTTTCTCGCCTCTTTTTCAAGCATTACTCCACTCCACCTTGTCTGACTCCTACAGGCTAGTTTCTCCCAGATCTCAGCAGTTGTCTGATCAATGATTAGGGAAGGGGGAGGGAAAGGAGAGGGAAAAAAATCTCTTTCCCCCTTTTCAGTTTTTCCTTGTTGCTCAGCTGATTCAGTTCTCCATCCTTTTTGGTAATTCTACATGAATTCATTGACTGCAATGGAAATCAAGAAAGAAGAAATCATTGGGTTGTGGGAAGCAAGCCTAGGCTGAATAAAGGGTGGATGGAGTGATATATATATAAAAAAAGACAAGTATGTTTTACGTATGGGTCAATTCTCAGAATTTCTTTTCTTGGTCAACATTGACTCTTCTTTCTCTAGAGACTTTTTAAGTTGAGGATATTTTATCTGATTCTAGGTATCAAGAACTACAGATTCTTTGAGTAAAGGAGTCCATTGAAAGGATCATTGTATGACCTTGTAAGGAGAAAACACCTCATTTGCAATGAACTGTTAATAAGTTTTGTTTGTCAACATTTAAATTAGTCTTTTTTCCAGCAAAGGGACAAGAAAGCAGAGAAGCAATATGATCAAAGTTTTGGTAGCTCTGTTTATAATATTTCTAGGATGTATCTTCTTTCTTTTTTCCTTTTTATTGCTATGCTTATTGGTCTTAAGGCTGTGTGACATTAAAGCATTTTTTAAATTAAGCATAACAAAATCCAATTTAAAAAGTGCAGAATCTTCTTCTAAAGGATGACCTTCTGATGGAATATTTTGTTTTGCTTGTTAGATTTATATCTCACACGCCTGTAGAAAAATCTTGTGCTGCTTTATGAAATTATCTTGCCTTTATGCGAGAAAGGGTTAATTGCATTGCCTTTAAAGAATGAACATTGTTTTTAAAAGATACAGTCATTTGTGTGTGGCGTTTCTTTATATTTTTGATTTCAATGTTTTTTTCTTATATACTTTTTATCATATTGCAGCTTTCCAGACATCTGTGACATGATGATTGGCTAATATTCTATTTACATGTAGACCTATTGCTTGTAATAAAAGTAGCAGCTGGCACTGGAGTTGAATAGCATACTCTTTGTTCTTTTGTGTAATTTACATATGATCAAGAAGCTATAACCCTGAATCTTGAAATATATTTGCTAAAAATGCTATTATTAAACGATGGTTTTTCCTCTTTTGATATGTGTGTCATTGTACCTAGGTTTTCATGAGTTTGATTTAAATACAATATAACTATATGAGAATATTTGACAAATAAATGAAGGAAATTTGGTGTTAAAAAAGAAAAGCACCAATTAGGAGGCTGTGAGCCAGGGTGCAATTTTTACTACCTGTAATAAAGATTAATTGCTTCTTCTAATGGAAACAAATTAAATCTATCTAGGTGTTTCCTCTTAAACTAACACACAGCAACTTTTGCTTGACAGTCAGGGGAGTTCAACTAAGTCAGCAGGTTTTTGGAAATGCTCCCTTTATATTAATCTTTGGGTTAGCGGATGACTAGACATTGACTTTTTTCACTCAGCAGTTAGATATCACTGCTGGCCCTATGCAGAAAACCAATTGAAAATGTGTTTGTTTATATGCAAGACTGAACTCTGGGAGCAAACTGTATTGTATTAGTGCATATTTATTCATCTAACAATCCAACAATAAAATAATTTATCTAAGCTTAAGAGCAGTATTAGGGTGGAAGAAAGATGTTATGGATTAAACCAGGAATGGACGCTCTGTAGATAGGGCTTGCACACCATTCTGAAGATGCTGAGGGCTTTTAATGATATTAAGCGGGTGAAGCTAAAAGTGTTTCAGATTTTTCATTGCTGCAAAAGACAAATTCTGTTAGATCCGAAGATCAGCGTTTCATAGGAACGAGGCAGAGGCAGGCTAAGCGGGAGACCTTTATTGATCACAGTGGTTCTGATGGCAAAAGACCACATGGTTAGGCAGTCTGCCCCTTATGAAGGAATTCACATAGGCAGCCTGCCAATCAGCGATGGCGGGCATTCTCGCGCTCGAGAATGCCTGCCCAGGGCCCAGCACATTCCATTCTATGCCACTTCCTGTGTTAGGTGCCAAAGCTGTCTAAACAAGGATTCTTACATTGTGGTAACTGATGTGCTTCATTTGGTTTTAGATAAGTGTGTTGTATGAACCCAGTCACAGTGGTTTGGAAACCAGTCTTTATGATTTGGTGCATTCACTTGAAAATAAGGTTCATACTTTTAATCCAAAGATTTTTTTTTTAGCTTGGTCACGTTCTAAGACTTCTCCTTTTTCTGGGAAGAGAAGCATTGGTATCTCCCCAGCATGGACGATGTTTCCATAGCTTTTCCTGTTCATTGTAAAGGAAGAAAATGTGTTCTCTGTTTTGAGTAAGGCCAACTTTTTCCTAAACCACTTCCCTCCCTTTCTGAGTAAATATATAATTGCTGCTTTTCAGTGTGCTATTTAAACTTTCATGCATTACATTTTTTTGAAAAACAATTCTGGATTTTGCATCATTGAATGCTCTGTTCCTTAGTGGAGGGGATGTGGTCACATATTGCAAAATAGTCAAAAACAAAAATACTTTATTTTCATCTAGAAAACCAGCTGTTCTTCCTGGTCCTGTTTCATTGGGGGTATTGTTTACTTCATAATCCAAACAGAACTACTTTCCCATTTGATCCCAGCTTCCTGTATTTCTTGGGCTATTAATTTCCCCAAGGGGGCCACATGAGGAACTGGGAGTGTCGTGGAAGGCTGCTGTTGCCCCACCAATTGTGGTCCACAGGCCTTAAAATGCCCAGGTCTGTTCTCTAGCCTATTATTAGAATGGAATAACATTGTTCCTTTCGGTTTATTTCTTAGCATCTTCAAGCTTTAGATTTCTTCTTTTCTATGGTTTGAGGTGGGTATGTCATAAATATGATCTGAACTGAATATCATTTGAACTACTAAAGAAAATTTGGGTGAATGGGACTTTAGTGTTCTAGGCAAGTGGATCCTAGCCATTATGTGTGCATGTTTTAAATTAAGAGAAGCAGAAAGTCAAAGAGAAGGTGACTAGTTGTGATTTGTTTCTTTCCATATGCCGCACAGATAAGCTCTTGATTACAGGGGTAGAAATTTTGGTCTTACTGTAAAGCATTTTCTGCTGAGAAGATGAGGAAGGAGTGATGGGGTGGGGTGAAGCCAGTGTGTATATGTCCTGAAAATTTGATTGAGTTCTGGAATGTCTGTTTTTAGAGACTTTGAAGACTGGGAAAGAAAAAAAAACAGTTACATTGTACACATTGGTTACAGACTTGGATGGCAAATTGGATTACTTGAATCTGAAATATAACATTAAATTTTGGTAGAGAAATGTTGGTAGAGAACTATGGGACTTCTATTCTGGAACAGGCCTACTTCTAAAAAAACAAGCATTTGCATTCTTAAAAACAGTGGAATGATTATTCACAAGCCTTCCTAAATGTTTTCTTTACTGGACTTATTCTTTGCAAATTTATTTAAGAATGAGTTTTTGTTTTTGTTTTTTAAAAAAAGGATATCTGATTTTGATACCTAAAATAAAGGGAGGTTAGTTCAAACTACTAGTATTTCTTCCTTTGATTTCTTGATTGTCCTTGGTCTATGTAAGTCAAACCTTCCTGTAATTAAGGATTAGTCTTTAGATGACTTAGCATTAGAAGAACTTAAAGCGAAAGATACAAATCCTGTTAATGCCTTGTATATATGTGTATATTTGGAGGATATAGAGACTGAGTCACAGTAGAAGTCTTTCAGGTTAAAATAAAATGATTAAACTGCAACAATCTTCTAAGGCAATGGTTTTCAACCTGTGGTCTGAGGCTTCTGGGGCGGGGGGACGGACGGACTGTGATGTTATGGAGGAGAGAAAGACTTGAAGAAATGTTATGGTTTAAGTATTGAGTTAAGTCTTAGGGGTCTTTGACCGTGGTCCATGACCACAAAAGGTGAAGAAAAGGTTAAGGCAGCGACTCCCAACCTTTTGGGCACCAGGGACTGGTTCCATGGAAAAAGGCCTGTTACCGGTCCACAGACTGGGGGTTGTGTACCAATGCTTTAAGGGATCGTTGTACCTCAGTATTGAAAGAACATAATAAGAGCAAAGAATACTTAGGTATTTCCCTGTTATCAAAAATGCATTGAATATTTAATTACCTTTTTGCTTTTCTTATGTGCTAAATAATCTTTTTTGCCTTGTAAATAAAGTTTCAATCAAAGTGAATTTTAAAACCCTACTGCTTTTGTTATATCAAGGTAAAACTAGTGAACATAACTTGAAGATTGAAGCTCAGTGCACCATATACAGTATTTTTCTGGCTCCTATGATTAAAAAGCTTTGCAAGTAAAGTTGAAATAGTGCCTGTTGCTTTGAAGAGTGTCTGAATTGTGAAGGATTAAGTACTGCCAATTTTGATCTTGCCTTTAACGCAACTGCTTTAAATATAATGTAGAATTACAGTGAGGAATCTCTTATCTTATGGTATGGTTGTGCACATAGAAAGTGTATGTGAGATTCGCTTTGTCAGTTTGGAAGATGGTTAGCTGATCAGTAAAATAAAATAAAATCATATTGGCGCTCTTCATAGGAGTAGTATATATAGTGTTGTTGTTTTAATGGTAGCTACTTTTTTTGTAGAGAAGTCCTTTATGAAGTATGCTGCAGATAGAAACAAAACTCTAGGTCAGTGATGGCGAAACTTTTAGAAACCGAGTGCCCAAACTGCAAACTAAAAGTCACTTATTTATTGCAAAGTGCCAACACGACAACCCCTGCCCCTCGGTGGTGCCCTGCATCTTCCACTCCGCCCGCGTTCTACATGAGCTTGCCGCGAACCTTTCTGGTGGCCTACCCCAACTTCTGCGGCCCACTATGAGCTATGCTTCCCTCCAGCCTAGCTCCTCTCTTCTCTCACCTTCGCGACAGACTCCTCTCTGCATTTGAGCTGCCTGCCTCACCCCAGACAGGGGAGGGAGGAAGCGCTCCCTTTGGGCTACTGGGCAGAGATGCAGGTGATGTCAGAAATGTCCTCAGGCGCAGGTGGAGAAGGGGAGGAAAGTCCCGCATCCCTCTGGCTTTCTAGTAAAGAAATCTGTGCTAGGGCGCGGGCACATGTGCCCACAGAGAGGGCTTAGAGTGCCGCCTCTGGCATCTGTGCCATAGATTCGCCACCGCTGTCCTAGGTCTTCTATTATTAGAAGTCTGATGCATATTGTGTCTAGTTCATATAAGTTACAAATGGCATAATAAGAATTACAGCTCAGATAACTCAAATAACTCTTATTTATTATTTAAATTTATTATAGCTGCTCAACTTTAGTTTTCTAGAGGTATGCATGAAATGGGAGCCATACTTTCATTTTTCATCTTGGAACAGAGCAACTGCATTTGACATTACCTGTGAGAACGTTTTTATTTACTATTTTCTGTCACAACAAAACTCAAAACTGGTTTTATTTTGACTTGTGTGTGTGTGTTTGAAGACCTGTGTTTCACTTTGTTTTCAGATTCCACACAAAAAAATGGCCTGTTTGGAGATTGAAACTTTATGTTTCAAATTTGCTTTCTATGACTTGGGATTATAAAAATGTCCATGCTTGGTTCCAGGGTTGGAACAAAACTGTGTGTTTGTTTCCGACCTCAGAACAAATTACTGGAACATTTTGCTTCAAGATCAAAATACTTGAAAGAGCTCTTCTGAGCTGGAAACATTTTGCACATCTCTTTTCAACTGAGTTCCCCCCCCCTTATGTTGGCTGTAGCTGCACTGATTGCCAGTTAGCCTCCAGGTGCAATTCTGACTTACTGGTTAACACTTTTAAAGCCCTATCTGGCCTAGGGCCTGGATGTGACTGAGATTGCTTTCTTGCAAGTTGAATTTATCCACCCAGTGAAATCTGGTAGAGAGGAACTTCCTCTCTCAACTGAGAGAATATCATATTGCCTCCTCTCCGTCAACCCCCTCCACCCCACAGTCTGCTTCCAAATAACCAGAACACACCTTTTGCTCTTCATATTATGTTTTTGACTTGTTGACTCGACTTGTTTTTATAGGGCTTTTCAGAACGGTATTCAGGGATATAGCTCATCTCAAATAGTGGCACATCAATGCTGTGGTCACTATTAAAATTACAGTATTTGAGATCGTGTTATTTTTAACTTTCTTTGTTATAGACCGCTCAGAGTCTCTGGAAATAAATTGAATATAGTACATGTAAACTGAAGAAATAACTAAATATTTCTTGACTTGAAAAAGTTCTCTCCCCCACCCCATTATTTTAAGTGATGATTCTTCTTGAAATGATTTTAAAGCTATGTTCAGCATTCTTCAACTTAATTTATAAGACATTTTATTTCAGAATACAGTATAAGACAGAAATATTAAGATCATCCTCAAAATCTTGAATACTGGGAAACTCTCTTGTTTTACATTTTGTTTCTCAAACAGTTGACCATAAATGGAAGCTGATATTGTTCACATTCTGGTTGGTGATACTGGATTATCTAGATTATTGTTGACTTCATGAACGTTTTTTTAGCAAGACTGCAGAAGTGGCTTTCCTTTATTCCTGTTTAACCCAGAGTGACTTTCCTTTACTCCTTTCCACCTCTCTTGTGTAGTCTACAGCTCAAGAACTTACTGTTGGTGCCTGTTCAAGTACCAACCAAGCTGCTATGACTTCCTATAGGCTACAAGGGATGTATTTTCTAACTTGGTGAGGTCACAAAGTAGATCACTTTTATTGTTTTCCTGTAAAAAACCCAAATCTCTCAGCATTTAAGAATAGTGGTACAAGAGGTTTAAATAGGAACAGTGTTCTTAGAAACTCTTTTGGCTACTTGTTTTTGTAAAGGAAAAGTCTGCAGTTTTTCTCTTTACTTAGCCATTCAATGAAGTTTCTGACATTTTTGTCAGTAGTCTTAATTGTAGACATCCATGAAGGATGACCATTTCTGTACGAAGAGAATATGTGGTTCATTATGAGCAATTTTATGGATTATATTTGAGTTCTTATGTTTAACCGGAATAATGAGCTCCAGTTTTAAGATTTAAGTTTATATTTTATGTTCTTTAGTAATGTATTTTACTATTGTACTTTTAAAGAAGTCTGTAATCCAAACAGAAAATCGTTGCTATTGAGTATTATAAAAATATCATACTATGTAATGCTTTCTTATTGTATATAATCACTGCTCAACAATAATGGCAAATTTCTGAACGTTAGTGAAGCCATGATTGGGCATTGCCTATGCATTTTAGTATGGAATGTAACAGCAACCAAAATAATTTGCATCTATATATATAAAAGCGAAAAACTGACTGACTGATTCATCACCAGATCTCAAAAACCATAACAGCTACAAACATGAAATTTGGTAGATATGTTCATCTTGGCATCTAGACACTCACTGAGAAAGGATTTTTCAAAATATTAATTTTTACGTGGGTTATTTAAATTTTTTTATTCGTGATGGGTAGAGGGTTGTGATTGAACAAAATATCCAACATCGTTTGTTACCTTTCTCCTAATTGGAGAGCTTTCACAGCCTGTTGTTTGATTTTGAGGTTTTGAGTTTTTCGGTTGACTGGAGAGTTAGAGCATAAGGCTGGATAGGAGCAGCAGGGCAGGCAGGGAGGCCCGAAAATTTAGGCCTCCTTTGCAATGGCTGGCATGGGTGGGGGAGAAAGGGAGGCCTGAAAATTTAGGTCTCCTTTACAATGGCTGGCATGATTGGGGAAGGCAGGGAGGCCCAAAAATTTAGACCTCCTTTGCAATAGTCGCCCCGCAGGCCTCCTTTGCAACGACCGTGATTGGCGGAGGCCTTGCAGTTGAGTGCAGCACTATATAACGGAGGGCTGTCTCGCCATGGGTGCGAGAAGCCCGAAATGCCCGTGCTCGGCCAAGGCCTCCTTTGCAACACCTGCGCTGATCAAATCTCAGGAGGCAGTGGAAATGGCCATGCCTCTGGGGCCTTTGGTACGTACGGGAGCATACAGTGCAGGAGGAAGCGCAGGATTGGCCGCCATGGGGGGGGCGCCAAGAGGCCTCCCCTGTACTACCCACTGTCTGTCCGGCTCCCCCATGCCACCTTTCACATGGCCCAAGCTTACCTGGCCCTGAATGGCTGGCCAAGCCTGGAGGCAATCGCCTGCCCACTCCACACCTGTGCTGGCCCAATCCAAGGAGGCAGTGGAAAGGCTTTGGTAATCACCGTACCAGCAGCAGAAGTTTCAATAGTAGTGGCTGGAGTCATGGCGGACCGAGGAGCAGCAGGACAGGGGAGTGCGGGGCGGGATGGCAGAGGCGCCCCCGCCCCCTAATTCAATGTGGGAATTGAGTACTTCTCGTTTTCCAAAAAAGGGGGGCTTCCAGATAAGACAACCACCACTTTTATTATCTTCCAGCTTAATCATATACAAATTCATTGATCTTAAAAAGCTTCTATAGTATCTCACTTTAAAACTTCACAGGAGTGAAGCTGCTCATTTTAAAAGGAGCCTCACAGATTATATGCTTCTATTTTCTTTCTCAACATTCAATTTTCTTGGTAATCCCCATAGCGGAACACGGGTACCGGCAGCTAGTTTTATATATGTGTGTCATATTTCATGCAAAATATGTTGCCAATGAAAATAATAGCTATTATAATCATATATGTTGACTCTGATTATGCATACCTGGCTTTGAATATGCCAACTTAAACCCTATAAAGTACTTCTTTATTAAAGTGCACATAGCATTATTCCTGCTTAGGAAGAGTGAGGACTGTCTATGGCATCCTTGTAAAATACTGGAAATGTATCTGATCTTTAGGGAAAGACAAACGGATGCTTGATGTTAAAGGCTAGAGGAATATTTGCATACAACTTTAATATAATTTTCTACATGAGTGTATGTCAGTATATTTCAAGTACTTCCTAGTTGGTAGGAGGTTGGAACAGTACTTGGGATTGTCTGGTGATCTCTAGAGAAACGTTCTAGCTTGCATAGAAAAACATAAATATGCATGGAATTGAACTAGATTCAAGATGTGCTTGCACTTTCTGGACAAAACGTACCAAACCAACTAGCACTGTCATCAAAATTAGGGAGTATTGAATATGGGCACAGCTACATCTTAGGGTGATAATTAGTCTATTCAAAGTTTATATTACTAAAAAGCTTTAAGTAACTGCTTTGTTTGACATGGAGCAATAATCTTTAATTAGCAATGGAGATCAATTCTGTGGGTTCATTTGATGAAAATCACGGTTTAAGAAAGGTTGTGACTAGGGAATGTATATCAGTAGCCAGTATAAAAGTTATGAGTTAACAAATGAAATGAGTGATAACAAAAAGAACAGGGAAGGAGGGAGTAATTCTGAATGAAAGAGGTTTGATCTGATACAGTTAATAAATCCATGCAGGAAAATGAAGGCATAGGTTTAGTTACAAATGCGAAGACTAACATATATATCAGACAGTAAGAACTGGTTGGGTATATAGTATAAACCGAGGATATTTTTATTCGTTTATCCAATGTTTAAAGTTGTTCCCTCACCAACAGCTGTAGATGTTGGTCATGCATATTTATGGAACAGGAATGAATAAAGAAGCATGATTGATATGATCGTTGACTGAAAGATAAGAGGGTAAAAAATAAATGGGAAATTCTGAATTGGGATAGATGATTATTGGAATCCATTATTGGATTTTTGAACTAAATAGACATTGAAGAAACATAAAGGTGTGAAAGAAACAAAAGTGAAAGTAGAATTACTACAGGAGCAAAAATATTAGAAGATAGATTATAATTTTCTAACACAATCAATGGAAAATGGGCTTAATAAAAGAGGATATCAAAACTGCTTGAAATCAAATGAATTAATTGCAAATTAAGAGTGCTACAGAAGTGTGTAGAGCCATGCTTTTTGGAAGTATGAAAAAGGATGCTTGGTGGAACGATGATGTAAAAGGGACTGTGGGCAAGGAACCGTACATAACAGAGAATGATTGCTGCACAGATTTGAGTCACTTGCACAATTTATAGAGAGAACAAGATCTCTCTATAATGAATGATTAAATGAGAGAAGGGACCTCATCCACTTTTTTGGAAGTAAAATATTGTGGAAGTATATTGAAAGAACTACACAAGAAAGCTGCAGTAGAGGAAATGGAACTAAAAAGTGATGAAGTGATTGGTGATGAAACTGAAGTCAAAAATTGCTGGAAGGAATATTTAGTCAAATGTGTGAGAATAACAGTGATATGTCAAACAGGGACATTGAAAGGAATGCTATGTAAAGGGCTAAAAATATTTCTATCTTGAGCAGGAGATAGTTTTATTTGGTTGTTTTGCTAATATCCAGATGCAGATCAAGTTGTTTACTTTTGATAGTGTGAAATCTAATTTTCATAGTCAGCTGGGGGCCCAAATGATTTACAGCATGCTAGATGCATTGTATGATGCAACAAGGAGTATTTATTTGAAAATTAATAAATCAAAGACCAAGGCAGTTGTGCCGGACATGAAAAATAGAGTGAATAATTGTAAATTTTGCATAAATAGCAAAAAGAAGTGGATGAATTTGTGTATTTGGTAGAGAGATTAATAAATATGAGAAAATAAATGAAGCAATTTTAAGATGTACAAATAATGTTACAAAAGTAAAGTCTATTGCGTATGTGGCCTATGAATGAATGCTTGTCAAAAGAAGCAAAAATGGCTGTATATATGGACAGCCTTTTGCCCACTTCATTTTATGGAAGTGAGAAGTACGTATGTCTGAAGAAACGGAAAAGGAACTACCAAGTAGGAAAACCACACCCACAAGGCTGTAGGTACTAAATCAATGCAGATTGAATTCAAAAGTGAGTGAATGAAATAAATGTGCTGAGTTGGCTTGGACATATAAAGACAATGAATGATGATTAAACTGCAAACCCAGAACTTGAAAAAAGAGTGAATGGGTTGAGAGGAAGGAGAAGCAGAAGCCATAGTTGGATGGAGTGGATGAAAAGAGAGGAGATATATATATTTTGCAAAACAAAAGGCAGTATAGGAAATAGTATATGAATGCTTTGGAAGCAAGGACAACATTTTGTGAGGATGGGAAGATAATGGCATCGTATTTTGATGATATAAACCAGATTTAATTACGCCTTCTTTTTTCTTTCTCTTTTCTGCACTTTGCATAATGTTGCTCATTCTGAAAGAGAACAACACAGTGTTTGTGTATGCACATATATTAAGCTAAACTTCATTAGTAATTTTCTTGCTGATGTTTACCTTAGAACTGTGAGTGGAATCATAAAAGAATGCATTTCAGTTCCTCACCTGTTTGTCTTATCTAAACTAATCTCATAGAAGATAATATTTGTAGCTCAGGGTTGAACTGAGGGGTCCATGGTGCTGTCTGAGGTTGGTTATTTTCTTGCAAAGATGTCTGCTAGAAAATAACCAAGTTTAGAGAGCACCAGGGACCCACAATTTAATCTCAGCTGCTTTATTTCAACTGATCAGTGTTAAGAGTGCTGGTTAGCCTTACTGCTTCCTCCCGTGATTGATATTCAGCCCAGTGGCCACTATAGCATTTCTGATTTGTTCTTTTTATGGTACCATGACTGTGTGCATTAGGAATTGGAACCAAGGTTATCTCACTGATCTAATTTGCATAACCACACTGAGCCATAACATCATTTATCTGGTTCTGGTTTAACCTGATATATGAATCCCATCGTTCCTTATTTGTTGTTTTCTGCTGGCTAAGTTATTGGTAATGCGAGAAGGATCCTATTGTCCATTGTGCCAGTCAAAATTGCAGCAAAAGAAAAGAGGCACATTAACTTTCCAGTTACTGAAGGTTTAACGTTTTGACAGATATTTCTTTATTTTTGCAGTAACAAAGGGAAACAGGGATGGGTGGTTGTGAGAAGAGATTAAGCTTTTCTTCTGTGCACCCTTTACTGTCAATGGGTCTTATCACAATAAGAATTTCCTAAGTGAAGCTACTGTCTTACGTCTATTTGTCTGCCTGTAAAACTCACTGGATTTCGCTATATACAGTGCAAAATTTGGTCTTTTGTATGTGTGCCTGTATGCATTTGAGTCAGTACTGATTCCTTGTGACTCCCTGGTTATGTCCCTGCAGTTTTCCCAGTCAAGATTTTCCAGAAGTGGCTTGCCCTTGCTTCTTTTCTAGGGCTGAGAAAAAGTGACTGGTCCGAGTTCATCCAGCTGACCTTTTGCTTTAAGGCAGGTCTAGAATTCACGGTCTCCCTGTTTCTAGCCTGATGCCTTAACCACTGCACCAAGCAGGCTGTCTCAACTAGGATTGTACTGTTCATCGTTTTTGTTGAACTGATACCATGGGAAGGAGAGAGACGCATCGAGCAATGAGAAGCAAGAGAATGGCATCAATTTTATATTTGTCCATTTATATGCATTGATGCCAGTTTTAAGGCCCACCTTATTGTTCTGCTTCTTGTTGAAGTTTCCAAATGGGGTAGTCAATGCATGTATTGATCCATGTGCATATAATGTACACCCAGTACGATACCACACAGTGTACAACTGACTATTCACTTACAAGACAGACTTATTTCAAACAGCTAGTATAATCTAAAATAAAATATCAGTGACTAAGACACTGAGCTTGTTGATCGGAAGGTTGGCAGTTTGAATCCTTAGCGTTGCATAACGGAAGTGAACTCCTGTTACTTGCCCCAACTTCTGTCAACCTAGCAGGTTGAAAGTATGTAAAAATACAAGTAGAAAAATAGGAACCACTTCGATGGGAAGAAAACAGTGCTCCATGCGCTTTAAGTGTTCAGTCATGCCAGCCACATGACCACGTGGACATCTTCGGACAGTGCTGGCTCTTCAGCTTAGAAACTGAGATGAGCACCGTGCCTAGAGTCGGCTACGACT